>JAUTBQ010217005.1:0-50164 GCA_032361185.1 Lepetodrilus ovalis | reverse complement strand
TGTTTCCTCAACCTCAGTAACAACAGGCTCGTCTTTAGGTGCGATTGTGATCTCTTCTTTGTATTTCTCAACATCTTCCTCCGGGATCTCAGTAGTTTCCTCAACGGTTTCCTCCACAGATACTTCAATTTCTTCTTTGGTAGTGTCCACTTCTTCAGGTTTAATTTCAAGCGAGATCTCTTCTCTGTGTTTCTCAACGTCTTCCTCTGGAATTTCTGCAGTTTCCTCAACCGTTTCATCTACTGATATATCAATTTCTGCTGTGGTAGTGTCAACCTCTTGAGGCTTCATTTCAATAGTAATCTCTTCCTTGTGTTTCTCAACATCTTCGTCGGGAATCTCAGTAGTTTCCTCAACGGTTTCCTCAACAGTTTCCTCCACAGATACTTCAATTTCTGCTGTGGTAGTGTCCACTTCTTCAGGTTTAATTTCAAGAGTAATTTCTTCTTTGTGTTTTTCAGCATCTTTCTCAGGAATTTCAGTAGTTTCTTCAGTTGGTATATCCTCAATGGGTGTTTCCTCAGTTTCTTCTACCACCTGTACAGACTCCTCTGTTACCTCTGTCACTTCCTTGGTCACCTCTATTGTTTCCCTGTATACAGTTTCAGTAACATTTTCAGGAGCCGTAGCTTCAGCTTCAATGACTTCCGTTTTAGGACTGATGACAATTTCCTCCTTGTGTGTCTCAACTTCTGTGATTTCAGGAATATCTTCTACTTCTTCCTCTTCCACAGTTGTTTCCTCAACCTCAGTAACAACAGGCTCGTCTTTAGGTGCGATTGTGATCTCTTCTTTGTATTTCTCAACATCTTTGATAATGTCTTTCATTTCTCTGAAAATCTCAGTTAGAATATTCTCCGAGATTTCCTTGGCTATGCGCTCTACCTCATCAGGTTTGGGAGATCCTTCTCCCTCCTCATTCTGCTCAACATTATCTGGCACCACCAGTTCCTCAAGTACATGCTCAGTTTGATCATTTATAAACGTGTCGCTATCTACAGGAAGCTCTACAGGATGTTCAACATCAGGTTTGTGTAGATCTTCTTCAGGCACATCCATTCTTGTGTCTGATGGGCAGAGTATTGTCTCGTGTCATTGTTGTCATCATATTAACAATTGTTATGTTTCATAAATAATGCATATTTTGCCGACCAGTTATTGCCAATGAGCACTGGCCATAGATTCTTCATTAGATAGTGAATTACATAATGTAATTAAGAAAAGTAATTATACTCCTGAGCAATGATCTCAAAATGTTTTATGACAGTGTAATGTATAGAAAATGCGTCAGTGTAAAATTATTAGGTCTGTCATGCCAAATGAGATGGAATTATATGCTTGTTGTTATTCACAGTGTTGTTTTTTATGATAAGCTTATTATCTTCATGCATCAGTCAATTAAGCAGCTGCAGATAGTCTTCACTCAGCTCGTGTGTCATAAATGACAGATCCCAGTGTGTTCGGTGAGCATGCTGCAGCGCTTGTCTCAGTGTTCCAGCTTGGTGATTTGCATGTGAATCCCCCAATGCCTTGGCACACGTCATGAACAATATTAGTACATCAGCTTGCGGCTAAAAACCCACTCTTATTGAAACAGTTCAAGAAAATGCCACTGAACAATGTTAATTAATGGTCAAGACATTCAACGATAAACGAAGAAATCACAGTGTCCACAAAACAATTAGAAAAATATCATTCTCATACAAAACAGACATGTATTGCGAACAAATAAGACATACATTGTTCTAAGACTTGAAAGCACAGTCCAATAAGCAAACGTCAATAGAATCATCAATACTTTACTGCCAAAAAATATTGAACTAAATTTAATTAACAGAATACTAAAAAGTTTATTTTGAATAGCATGGTCTATGCTAGAAATCTTTGCTTCATGGACTATGCAAGATGCATTTATCAATAGAAACAATGAAATACATATCTAATATTTTAAAAGTAATGTATAAATTGAATAAGTATTCTTCCTTTGTAATATATGTATAATATACCCAACAAAATAAATTAAGGGCCAGCAGATATTGTTTCATAAAATGTTGGAACTCTGGTGTGAAAGTTATTGAGGAATATCTGGAGTACTTGGAAATTATTCATTGCTAAAATAATATAAAGCTAAATTTATGAGTCTAAAAAGGCTACTGGCTTTAAATTAATATTGTTGTATATATAAATTATACATACACACAAATACAACACTGGAAGAACATCATTACATGTGGTATACAGATGTAAGTGGAATGTCAAATTTAAGAAGAATGATCACTCAAGATTACTAAGATCGAATTGTGGATTTCAAGATCCTATTCAGAATGGAAATTTGTTTTCAGTTATCTGGTAAGTGGAAGGTTAATTTACAATTTGGATGGGTGTCATCTAAACATAAAGAGTAAAAATTATTGAGAGTACTTGACATTCAGGTATCATGTCTGTAGGCCACTTGAAATATCAACATAAACTGAGTTAGAAACAGTGCCATTCCTCCCTTGAAATATTTGAAATAAGAATGTTGTAATAATATTGGTTCAAATATGGTGAACTGATAATAATGGTACATACATTTGTTTTCGATGGACCAATTCTATTAATGGACCTCAACATTATTTGCAACAAAAATATTTCCGAGTTGGCAAAGGCACTGTTGTAGTAGAATTACTAAATTGAAGCGATGCATAAGACACACACGTATACGAGAACAGTGTCATAGTTGTTGTTGTAGACATTGGAACTAAGTATATTGTAATAATATATCTGTAGACACCTGAAAAGTCATGATTTTACTCTGGAGGACTACAGGGATACCACAGTTGATGGACGGGGGGAATTCATACAGGGTGTGACGTGGGCTTCAATATGATTCACATCCAGGTGTAAAAGGTGTGGTGTAGTAATGGCTAAGGATAATTGGTATATTGGATACAACTTGGGTACAACTGCATAGGGCAACAATGTGTACATTGTTAGATATTTCACAAAGGAGTACAACTCCCAATGGGTTGTGCATATATTTGAATAATGTTTTGCAATGTAATCAGACATATTACTATTCTTATGTGGAGCAATTTTAAGTTTTCATTAAACAAGATATGTTCTAGGATCTGGGGATTCATGTGTTTCTAGTCGTCACCCATTTATATATTTGATGTTGGTGTCTGTATCTGAATAAGAATAATGTTCCAATTCATTGCTATTAAACCAGTTTTGAAGCTACAACGAAGCCACAGTTTGGAAGCTATCACTAAACTACAGCACATGTATATATATTGCTAGTGTATTTGGCAGCAGCTATTTGTGTGCAATGTGATAGGCTGAGCATGCTCATGCAGGCAAAGTTAGCGTGCTGTGGTGGAACAACTGTTTGTGCTGTGGTGGAACAGCTGTTTGTTGTCCTCATGGATATATCAGCATCCACCTCATCATGTTCCACTATTAGGGAAACCATCATTTGGGTATCTAATTTGATTCTGTCACACTACTGAATCTTTAACAACTGACTTACCACAAACAGAGGTATATAACCAATGTTGATGAGGAAAGAAAACTTAATAGAACATAATTTGTATCAATATAGTAATATAATTTTGAAAGCGGTTCTAAACCCAATTAAAATAAAGTAATATAACCTGAATGGTTATATAACAGAGAACCAATTGCTGCCAACATTTTTTTTTATCAGATGCTGATATTATGCAAGAAGACAACATTTGGCAAGCTGGAAAACGAGGTATGGATCTATTGATGAGGTGATTCATTAGGGTACATCTCAGTAGGCTACATCTACTTAGGCAAAGAAGAAAATTCCAACCTTGTATGTAGAGGTCTGCTTTAGTTGTGGCAGTTCCCAATGGGTTGATAGCGCAGCACTGATACTCTCCTTCATCTTCAGGATACGTCTCGACGATAATGAGACAGCAGACACCGCCTTCTTTATGGACGACCTTGAAGTCGGCCGACTCCTGAAGGGCCTCACCGTCCACCAGCCAGGTGATCTCTGGCACGGGTAGGCCAGTAACCTGGCACTCGAAAGTTGCTTGTTTTCCTTCAAGTACTTCAACATTGGATAGTTCTTGAGTGAACTGAGGTGCTTGTTGTAATTCTTCAACCTCTTTCCTCTGCACCTCTTCAGTAGGAAGCTCCGGTTCAACTGTAGTCTCCTCCACAGCTTCAGCCACAGCCTCTGGTGCTGTCTGCACCAGGATCTGCTCTACCTGTGGCTGCTGCAGTTCTGGTTTACTCTCCTCGATCTCATCAACCACCTCGGTGGCCTCACGAGGAAGTTCTTCCTCTTTTTCTATTTGTGAAGTGAATGATACTTCAGTGACTTCAGTTACCGGAGTTATCTCCTCTATAGAGGGAAGAGGTGTTTCTTCTTGTACAAATTCCTCAGAAACGGTTTTAGCCGTTTCTTGGACTACAAATTCTTGTGAAACTGCCTCCGTCTCAGGTTGTGTTGTTTTGTCTCCTAAGGTCTCAAATGTGATAGTTTGAGATGTTTCGGGTGCTTCTGATATGGCTGGAGCAATTTCCAGACCCTCCACTATCTGTGTATCAACTTGCGTGATCACAGCAGCTGTTTCTTCCGTTTCGGGCAATTCTGTTTGAAAGCAAAAGGCTAATGATTCTTATCAAGAAAAAGAACTTAAACCAGACCATGTAGGTGATGCATAACAAAAGTTTCCTTTACCTGAAGAATTTGAAGAAAATCCTTATTTATATTAAAATGGAATATACAAGAAATTGGAAAATGGTAAAAGAAATATAATAGAAGAGTAAATGAGTAATTAAACCTCTCCCATAATATATTCAAGTGCCAAGAATTTTCAACATTTATCAATTTATTAATTAGAACTTGATAACATAAATTTATATGAATATTAATTTTCACAACACTTGTTAAATAAATTTCAAGATTCCACTAAACATGTGATTTGAAATACTACTTCTAAAATCTAGCAAACCCATTCATCCAAGGCTCTTTGTTCTTTCACTCTCTTTGCACTACTGACTACTTCACCATTTGTGATGATATACCATAGTGAAAACCGAGATGATTTAATCTACTACTAGTGAATAAGGATGAATGTAGGGATGGAGTTCGAGGGCATCATGATTGGGATAATGTACGATCCTTTAGCAAGCAGGTGTCATATCACGATTGGGATGATTTGATAATGTATGATCCTTTACCAATCAGGTATCGTATCTCCAAAGGTTGGTCATTGTGAAGGCTTCATATCTATTGGAACATTGCAAAGGCAAGATATATCACTATGTTCCTGGGGTGTCCTGCATAAAAGGAAGTAACATTAAGGTAACCTTTATTCCAACCTTAACAATGGTATAGTATATGTGTAAGATTGGAGATAAGGGTACTATAGAGTTACGCCATTTCATGCAGGAGAGCCATGTTGTCTTCTGTTCATGTTGCATTCTGTTCATGTTGTCACCTACCCATGTTGCCTTTTGTTAATGTTGTCTTCTATTTATGTTGCGTTCTGTTATTTCCAATTCAATAGAAAATTCTTATATGACATAATCACTGCCTGCTGTACTCAACATAACATGTAATTCTAATGTGACATGATTATCATGTTTGTGTGACCTTTCATAAACTGTGTCCTTGTTCTTAATACAGGCATACTAGTCGTGAGTGAACATCTATCTATCTATCGTCATCCATGTTTGGTTTCCACCGTCTGAACATTGCATTGGATTGTCTGGTAAAAATATGCTTGTTTCAGATAAGTGAAATATCTCCTATTCAACATCCCATCAGACAATATGGATTGTTCTATATGTATCACAATGCGGTCAAGAAATGTTGTATGTTTAACTGGACATCTGACACTATAGTGTACACAGACTTTTCTTTGCAGGATATGTCTTGATCCCTACAATAGTAGGCTTCCAGTATACTGCATGTACTGGGCTATCTGATGTGATGACAGACATGTTCTCCATGTGAGAGTACATGTACAGTGTCCCCTCGATATAACACTGAAGTTGGGGTCCAAGCCATACCCCTCATTATAGTACCCATCTTATATGATATTACAGGGAAATAATGAAAATAAAAATGGGATCCTTGTCTGACCCCGTGTTATATTCGAATCAAATCTGCGGTGCATTGGACAATGTTATATTGAGGGGGCACTGTATGTGCTAATGCTGCTATATTCATACTATTGAGTCTCCGATTCATGAAATTCTCTTTGATATGATCCTTTATGAATTCAATTTACTGCTTATTATATAGCAATGCTCCTAATAATTCTGTCACCCTTAAATTTCCACTGAGTTAGTGATTTACTCCATAATGTTGCAGAGAGAATCTTCATCCATATGCACCAATCAAATTTTCAGAAAACAAAAAATAATTGTAACTTCTGTAAATTGATTGAAGTGGGGATTCTGTATAAAATATTTACATAGTTTGAAGAGGAATTATTTCATTAGTTTATATTCAAACTATTAGGAGCATTACTCTCAGCTGTGGTGTTGTCTATGCTGACTGTTTATCTTTACTGAACATCAATGGAGGAAGTAATAATCAATACAAGCCTTGTTTTTTCTTCATATAAAAACTTTGAAATATTTTGGAAATTAATAAAATGTCACAAGATTTGAATTACAAATCTGATGCCTATAAATTAATAATTTCTTTTAGAAGCATTTAAATTCAAAAGAGCGGAGCGAGTTAATTAAAAACAATAAAATCATTTACATTAATATTATTTTGGTAATGTGACATTACCACAGATTCATTTCTATCTAAATGTTCACATTTTCACCTCTTCCTACATGTGATGTTCTGTGACTGTGAGCAGATTGTAGATGTTCTGTGGGTAGATTGTAGGTAATGTTCTGTGGGTATATTGTAGGTGATGTTCTGTGGGTAGATTGTAGGTAATGTCCATTGAATGGTGATGGCTTTCTGATTTCTTGTTTTGGTGTTCAATATCAAACAATGGCATTGAATTTCAAATAATCATGATAAAAATAGTTTCAAATATTTCTAAAAGGTGCTAAATTCTACAAAAAATCTTTTGGCTTTCTTAGAATGATTGATTGATTGATTGATTGATTGATTGATTGCTAAATGTTGCTGCAGGAATCTTTGACCCAGATGCAACAACGGCTTTTTAGATAAATCACTGTCAAGTTGCAATGCAATAGATACTAACATAGCCTTTCAAGAATTACAAATGAGTCATACCACTCATTGACATAAAATTAAGCACACCTTTGATTATCATTAATTAAAGAAATCATGATCCTTCAACACTCTATGCCTTTGTTCTCATGATCATAAGAAGCATATAAAAAATGAATTTCTCCAGTTGTGATAGGCCGTATGATTGAATGACATGCTGGGAAAGATCAAATGATCAATCAAGCAGGAATCAATATAGCATGATTACTATGCAATTGCAGAAAAGAATAAAATAGATGATGATTGGGAAGCATGCATCAAACAAAAGGCGGGGAGGTATTATGAAGATATGAACAGTAGTGAATTCTTTCTATTATATATGATGTTTTTTCAATATGTTATGTTATTTGCAATGGGTCTAAAGAAACATAATGAGATAGTAACAAATTTGATGAGATTGATGGATAATTTTCAAAAATTTTTGACAATAAATATTTTTTCAAAAACTATGAAAGAGTGGGAAAATGGAAGATGGTGATCTCACTTGAATACTGTTAGAAAGAAACATTCTTTCAGTAGAATCTTTCATTCATCATTCAACACATAATATTTAAAAGAATTATCAATGCACTTAAAAAATCAGAAATCCGTACACACACTCATCCGCAAGTAACATTACCTGCGTTTCACAAGATTGACATGCTCATTCTGAAATATTAACATGCTGAAAGGGAAAAACTTGGAACATAGATATCATGCATTACTGCCACAACAACACTGAATAAGTCATATTTGCAGATAGTGCATAATCCTAAATTGACACTTTAGCACATTATTTTGTGTTCATCTCAAAAGACATTATAATGAAAAACTAAGTTATGAAATCAGTATCTGCAAACAAGACATCATTAGAAAATCACGACAAATGCACAAGAAGTGTACCCCATAACCCAAACCATTCGGTGCCAATTTGATTCTTTGGACTTCCGAAATGAAAGTTTAAATGAAAATATTTTAATTTAAATTTCAGGAACAAAAACACGAGAACAAGTCTTTGTAAAATTCAAGCTTTCGCTTAAATTCTGTATTCTCAATATCTTGTGCATTAAAAATAATAATCAGTAAACACATAAAACAAATACATGTACATACATACATATCAGACGCAGTAGTCACAATATACAACAATGAAAGTCTTATGGCAGGTGGTTGGTTACTTTGGTTGTTATTGGGACTCTGTGTGCTCTAACTACTTAAACTAATTTTAATTTGGTGTTTACAACATGTAGAATAGAAATAGCCTATAGCCATGCAAGAAGCTCACGGCTCAGGGCATGCCATCTTATAAATTTAACTGGAGAAAATGACCTTGAACTCTGGAGACAAAAAAAAAATGTATGCAACTTGAAAGAAGACCAGGAGATTATGGTTCCATAGTATTTATTGCTGTGATATGCCCATATACAGAAGTACGAAGTCACACATTTTAAAAAAATACAAATTTATATTTTTATTTTGTTTTCAACATTTGTTTTGTGCAAAAAATTGTACAAAATACTTTGAAAGATGTAGAAAACTATAATATTCTTTGGTGTTCCCATTTTTCACCTGCCATAAGATTTCAACAAATATACCTGATTTTTAGAACAGCAGACAAAATGCAGCTAAACGCATAACTTGGTAATACATGTCCACAGTTGGGGCTCAAATGCTGCAAAGGTGATCCCATATTGAGGATATGTAATACATTGTCCTGGTTTGGGCTGCAAGTCAGGAATTAGAGGGTCAAGCTGTCAAACAAAGATTGGATCCGAAAAAATTGTAATTGACAACTTTATTATATTTTTGTCTGCTGTAATAACAATCTTGACTATTATACAAATGAAGCTGGTAAATTTGTTACAACAATATTGGCAATCTGGGTTTGAACACATAGTCATGCAATGATTTCAGTCTAGGACAATGTTCTATGTTGTCAAAGCAGCAGCAATCCGGCCACTGACTTAGAGAATTTGGTCTGCATCCAGTCGGATAAAAGGATAGAAGTAGAGATAGACGGACGTACAATTAACTAATTACAATTGAATACAGGAAAGATGATGTTAGGAATAGGAGGCAGCAAAGAAACATATTACAGATAATATAAAAATATATAGAATTTGAAAGATTGAAGACAGCAACTAATAGGACAATTATATAGAATTTGAGAAGCTCAAAGGACAGTAAAGATGCAGGACCAGATGCAGGTGCCAAAATCCAGAAGCCAGGCCAGAATCCTGAGCAATATTATGACAAGCAGCACAGCAAGCAAAAATTGCTGCATGCTTGCATCTTCAACATTGGTCGGGCGCCAACCTAGGGCCGTTGTGACGGCAGATGGCTTGTCCAAGACCTGAGGCTCAGGCTTTGCCTCTTCTATAGGTTCAGTGGCCTCCACCTCCAAGGTCTCTGGTTCACTCTCCGCAACAGTGAGTGGTTCTACAATTGAAATTGAACCCAGACCTACAGAGCTCTACCCTCGTAATGTGATGACCAATGAAGACAGGATCTCCAAAATATAAACAAAAACTGACCAAAAAAGATATTTAGATAATAAAATTGGAACACTATCCATGTCATTAATGTGACATCATATGAATGCTTCAAAAAGGTTTTAAAATCTTTTGTAAAAAATATTCATATGATGGCAAGTAAAACAAAAAATATACTTGAAAATGGAGATCCTGATAAAAAAGATTATATATTTCTGAAAAACAAATATTTAATTATAATGAAAGATGAATATGATTAGAAGCCAAACTACTTTCCTGACCCAATCAGGAATTGCTTCTATTGTGTATATCTAGAAGCCCATGCTCTCTTAGTATTGCATACCCTTTGCTGAGGAAAGTGAACCATCGCATGAAAAGACATGTCATATATGTGTTCATGAGGAGTCTAACCGCAAGGAAAAATACAGGAAGAAAATTCTCTTTCACAACCTAAAGGTACACTGGGTTTTGCACCTTGTTATCACAATCATGATCATATGTCGACAAACAAGTCAGGTATACATTGACAGTTTGAGCATTAATCAATTTAAGTAGCATCCAGTTCACCCCTGGCAACGACTGTTCAACCCTCAATCTCAAAACTCACATTATCATCTCTTTCAAATTTCACATTTCAACGAAAGTTGTTCACAAAAGGTTCCATTCTCTTACTCACAATATAAACAGTTCTTCCATATCAAACTGACAAATATTTCAGCTCTCAAAAAATGCAAACTGGCTGAAATATTTGTGGAAGGTTTGCAATGGCTGCCAGATATTACTTTAATATTACACTGGTTTCAACTGTTGTTATATATGCGATATTGAGATTAAGGTTTTCGCTGATGTGTGACTTCGCTGCACAAGGGACAGAACTGTATGCAAGTATATAAATACTATGTGATATTAACATATATTGTGACGGTCTCGACAAAGTATTAATTTGTACAGGTCCATTTGAAGATAAATATCAAGCTCATACTCCTGCAAGTAGACTTGTCAATATATTACTTTATAGAATTGGTCCATGTTTTAAAATTATAATTCATAAATATGTATGGAATACAATCTCCACTGTGTGAAGACAAATAAATTATCAATTAATATCACCAGGTTTTCAGCCAATCACAGGAGTTTGAGCTAGATATCTGTTATCGGACATATTTCCCTGCATTTGCAAGGGATTCTGGGTAATATTTCGCTGACATGATGCTTGTGAGAACGTGGTTGGCTGGAAATGACTGGACGTGGCCACTGTATTTCGATTTCAATCTCGATGCAATAGAATTCCTCTCGCACGATTCTTTCCTCAGCGTTCAAACACTCTGTTCGTGCAAAATACAAATAAAGAATTAACAGAAATAGATAGAACGCAGCAAAAAACTTATATGAACACAGACTATTTAACATAATAGTTTGGAATTATGGCCAAGAGAATAAAAAATTATTAAACATTTAATTCACTTATTTGATTACTGACAGCTTGATGAAGAAATACATAAATGATAGTCAGCAAAAATGGAAAATAAGAGTTAATTTCCAACAATCTCAATGAAAGGTTCAATAAAATAATTTAGTTTTCATATTTAAATATAGTCTGTGTTCATATGAATCATCAACTACCGTAAGAAAGTGAAAAGATCAAAGAACATAAACGCATAATATGCACTATGAAAATGGACATTGAGAAATTAATGAACAGCTCTCGTAACAACATGTAACAAGACAGTTAGTTGTATTTTGTAGCCTGTTTTGGCACAAGTAAGATGAAACATACAAACACAATGTTCAAGTCACACATGCCATGCAAACTACAAAATACAACAACGAAGTCTCTTATTTTCAAACTTTATTTTCCTACAACACTGTAGCATAAAACTGCATAACTAACTATTATAATAACTGCATAAATAAGCAATCAGCAATTACATCCATATACTGCTCTAATTACAATTTCTACATCATATTTGATGCATAAGAAATGACTAAAAATGTCTGATATATTCCATCTATTGACACCCCAATAACAATATAAAAAAAACATTAGAGCATTTTTTTTTAGATAACAATTTCTTTTTCAATCAAAAAGTTAGATTACTAATAAATAAATAGATAAAAAATACTTTTTCAATAAAAACCAGTGAGCAATATGCTAAAATATCATAATAAAA
This sequence comes from Lepetodrilus ovalis, assembly GCA_032361185.1. Taxonomy (NCBI): domain Eukaryota; kingdom Metazoa; phylum Mollusca; class Gastropoda; order Lepetellida; family Lepetodrilidae; genus Lepetodrilus; species Lepetodrilus ovalis. The sequence continues at coordinate 38,297 of JAUTBQ010217005.1, read as the reverse complement.
CACCTTATGATAGGCTACAAATGCTTGATTACAAACTCAAAAGAGCAAGTTGGTTTTGGTGGGAAGGGAACCCCCAGGTTCATGAACCACGGCTGATACTGACAAACCAAGGATGAAGACTCTATGATATACACACAGAGACTGCATCCAAACCTTCCCTAATATCTTACTTGTTAGTCCCGAGTTCTTAAGAGTAAAACATAGACAAATTGCCATATTTAAGCAAAATAATTATACCTTCATAAATAAATAAACTTGATATAAAGAAAACCTAAAGTTGTTCACATTTCTAAATATGAATATCATCTATACATGCCATTCTTTACTAAATATGTCTATTAACTACAACATGACAACATGTGTAAACATTATTGTCAGTATATATATATATATAGTATCTATATATACATACATATATAATACACTAAATACCATACTATGTATACCTTATTACATAACATACAGTAAGTCTACAGCACAATTTGAGCAAAATATTGGCATGGTCTATTGCATGAGACTACTTCATTGAAAGTTCTAGACTATATTAACACAGACGAGTATTGGCTGAATAAAAAACAAAGAAAAAGAAAAGAAAAGAAAAATAAATTACAAAAAAGTATTGGATGAATAATCATACGGTTTTTTTGCTCCATTTTGTAGGAAATTCCATTTACAAAGTGAACCATTTACATCTTTATTTTATAGAATGTCTGTAGCCAGTGCTTGTCTGTGGTTGTTTGCTAAGACTAACTAGCAGATGCTGTCCTACTAAAGCCATGCACTCACTATCAACATTCCTCAATGGACATGAGATGATATTGTGAAAAACATGTACAATAATATATAATCCATCAATTAGGTTTACCTATTTTCTTCATCAATAATAAGATCTATTTTCTCCTATTTACATCAGCGAAAAGGTTTTTCAATCAACTATTTGCAAACATCAAGAACATGATCTGTTCATGTGCAATTTGTTCTGTCCATGTTAGTAATATTCATAACAGCATCATAAATTGACATTGTTTTAAATTTTACAGTTGGCCTGAACAATATATGTGAATCAATCAATGAATTGATGTATTGCAAAGTTCTGATTGAAAAACTTAAAATGTTTTTTTCTTTTTTTTCTTTGGTTAAAAATAATACAATAAACAATGAATAAGTTTCTGATAAATGTCTACTATGCTTTTAATTTTTTTAATTTCTAAAAATCAAAATGGGATTGAAATTGTAAATGACATTTACTTCATCAAATGAATTGATGTGAAAAATATCCTGAATAAATCTAGCCATTTTCAAAGTGGAAAGAATTTGAAATGAGATTGAAATGAGATTGAAATTTGAAATCACATTACAAATCAATTAATGAGAAACATCCGATATTAAACTAGAAAAAAAAATACTTCCAATATTCTTACTGCAAATTGCATGAACATTTCAGAAGGAAACTTGACACCCGATATCGCTGAGTCGTCTATTATGCAGCAGATGTAAAGCTGCCTGAGATATCACTTTAGAGAGGAGACTGACTACATGGAGGGCAAGGAACAAATCGGAGTTTCGCAAACCATCCTTACTTTCCACGAAAAGTTCAATCCGGGTAGTGGCAGTGCCGGCGGTGTTGACGGCCTCACATGTGAACTCTGCATCCTCGTCAACGCTGACGTTGTTGATTGTCAGAGCGCATCGACCATTCTCGTAGGTTGTCACGAAGTGTTCGCTTCTGTGAATCACCGTAGATCGATCCTAATGACATGCAAACATTTCCATTTACAATAACTGGCAATAATTTATGTTCATGCTTAGAATTTGAACTCAAGCATATGAAATTCTGTCCAATACTTTTTATATCATTAAATAAGTACATGTATACATTTTTGAAAACTTGCTTTAAATGGTTATCAAACAAATTATAACACTGTCTGAAACCCAAATGAAAGAGTAGAAATTTTTCCTCATGTTGATATAATATGCTAGAGATGCTTACCCTACAAAATATTACCAGCACTATCTGAAAGTCACGTAAAGGCAAGAACAGCTCTCCATACCTTATACCATGTGATAGTGGGCTGGGGCCGCCCGACCACCATGCACTCCACAGTGACTGAGTTGCCCAGGAAGACATCCAGCGATGTCTGGAGGGTCTGTGTGAAACGGGGCGCTTCGGCAGGTTCTTCCGGTACTTCTGTAAGCACAAACAGAAACACATCTCCTTCAGCAGTGTCTCAAGTATAGGATAGGACAAATATACATGTATGAATAGTGTATTCAAAAGTATTTTTCCTCAATTGTTTGAATGGTCTCTTACAACTGTGAGAACATGAGCAATGCACATGGCCAAAGAATTGTTCACAAATCGATATATTAATGTTGACCTTGAGGATGAAATAGTATTTAAAACATTTTGTAATCTCAGGTTCAGGTTTATTTTATTGCAATTATTTATTATTTATTGTCGTCATCATCATCATCATCATCATCATCATCATCATCATCATCATCATCACTATCATCATTGTCATTAATTCAAATTTCATATCTGTGTCAGAACAACCCTGAGTTGTATCCTCAAATCAAATCAAATAATGTGCACATAATGTATTCATTAAAAGTGTCTGTAATTCTCCATAAGAATGGTTAATGACTGTTTTCACTTTCCTGATAGGCACTGACCTGTAAGGGCAGGTACTTCCTCCTGTTTGACCTCAAGATCAACAGAAATTTGAGATTCCTCCACAATCTCTTCTTCTTCAACTTTTTCAATAGCTGCAAGGCATTGGGATAGAGATTAGGACAATGTTCAAGGAGCATGCCATCCTGGGACTCAATTATCAAATCAGATTTAGTATCAATTCCTTATGCTTTAAACACATCATTCTGGATATGGAAGGTATATTCAGGTTCCACAAGGGTATTATCTGTATTGGGAACAAGGATATACTTACTATTTTCAGCCTCTGTAGATTGATAGTATGGGATTGTTCTGGTATTTGTCATCACACACATACATGCATGTCTTATGACTAGTGTTGGGAACTGTTTGGTAATATAGGCTGAGATACACACTAAGGTGGCTTCACAAAGAAGGAAAGTACTCGATACAAGAAGTACTTGTGACACAGTACTCATACACAGAGTACTCATAACAGACACGATAACATCCAGCTGTACTGCTGAATACAGACACAGATAGGCAAACATTCAACACATATGTCGCAGCAGCAGCATTGACAAACACAACACCAATATACAACATTAACAAATTACGACATTATCACCTGTTGTTACTTCTGCTTCTTCTACGGTTACTACATCAGCTTCTTCTTCAGGAACTTCTTCCTTGGTTTTAATTTGAGTTGGAATTTGTTCCTCAATGGTAATAGTTTGTTTTTCTTCTTCCACAGTTTCTTCTTTGGGTGCTTCAACCTCTAATTCTGAAATGATTTCCTCAACAGTTGTGTCCATGACCTCTTCAGTTTCCTTTGCTTCGGCAACCGTTGTTACTTCAGTTACAATTTCTGTAACAGTTTTCGAGATTTCCTCCTGAGTGACCTCTACTTCTTGTTCAGGAGCTATTTCCTCCACAGGAGCTTCCTCAGTAATTGCCTCAGCTATAGGAGCCTCTGCAGGCTTTATATCTTCAATGACAACTGTTTCACGGATTTCTTCTGTGGTTTCTTCCACAGGTGCCTCTACTTCAATCTCAGAGATAACTTCTTCAGCTGGTATTTCAAAGGTCTCCTCAGTTTCTGTTGTTTTAGATGTCACAACCTCCTTTACTTCAATAACCTCCTGTACTGTTTCTGTTATTTCCTCAACAGTTTCTTCTACCTGGACACCAGTACTAATGTCCACGGTTGATGTCTCCTCAACAATTTCCACAGTTTCCTCAGTCTCAAATGGGTTTTCCTCTTGGATAGTGATGGTTTCTTGGATTTGTTCAATGTCCTCGACAGGTGCCTGAACCTCTGTTTCTTCGGGGAGGTCCTCGGTTACACTCTCTGCAATTTCAACAGGTTCTTCCTTTGCCTCAGAGATTTGTTTCACCTGTACTTCAACTATTTCCTGAACAGTTTCAACTGTTTCCTCAGTTGTAGTTTCAGCTTCTATTTCCAAAACAACCTCTTCTGATGGAGTTTCAATAATAATCTCATCTTCTTTGGCTTCTGATGGTTGTTCCACTTGCATTTCAACTATTTCCTGAACAGATTCAACTGTTTCCTCAGTAGTAGTTTCAGCTGTTACTTCTGATACAACTTCCTCAGCCGGAGTTTCAATAACCATCTCAGCTTCTTTGGCTTCTGAAGGTTGTTCCACTTGCATTTCAACTATTTCCTGAACAGCTTCAACTGTTTCCTCAGTAGTAGTTTCAGCTGTTACTTCTGAGACAATTTCCTCGGCCGGAGTTTCAATAACCATCTCAGCTTCTTTGGCTTCTGAAGGTTGTTCCTCGACAACTTGTACTACCTCACATATGGTCTTGGTAACCTCTTCTTTTGTTTGTTCAGCAATAATTTCAGAAACCTCTTCAGATGATGGAACCTCAACTTCTTCCTCTAGTACAGGAGTTTCAGTGGGTTCCACTGGTTTGGATTCAACCACCTCTTGAACAACCTCCACAACTTCTTCAGTTGTAGTTTGAATATCCATCTCAGTTGTAATTTCCTCAGTTGGTATGTCTTCTGTCACTTCCATTGCTTCCTCTGCTTCTGATGGTTTCTCTTCCACAACGGTGATTGTCTCACGTGTCTCCTCAATAACACCCTCAACAGGAGCCTCAGTTTCAATTTCAGTTATGATTTCCTCAGTAGGTGTATCAACAACATCAAGTTCCTCCTCAGCCTCAGTAGGCACCTCCTTTTGAACTTCAATGGTTTCGCTCACAACCTCAGTGACATCTGTAGTTGTGGTTTCAAAGTCTACTACTGTTGAGATTTCTTCTGTTTCAGTAACTGATACAACTTCCTCCTCTTCCTTAGTTTCCATTGGTTTCTGTTCCTCAATGACCACCATTTCTTGGACCTCCTCAGTTGTGTCCTCTACAGGCATCTGGACCTCGATCTCAGAAATGTGTTCCTCAGTAGGTGCTTCTGCTACTTCTTCACCTTCCTTTGTTTCTGATGCCTGAACTTCCTCAACAACGATGGTTTCCCGAATTTCCTCCATTGTCTCCTCTGTTGGAGCTTGGACCTCCACTTCATCAATACTTTCTTCTGTTGGGATTTCAGATACTTCAACAGTTTCCTTTGCCTCAGAGGGTTTCTCATCCTCAACGACAATTGTTTCACGGATTTCCTCAGTTACTTCTTCTTTGGGAGCTTCAACTTCAAGTTCAGAAGAGATCTCATCAGTTTGTACCTCTTCCAGTATCTCTACAGTTTCTTCAATCTCAGATGGGAGTTCTTGCTTGATTTCAATCACTTCACGTGTGATCTCCGTGACCTCTTCTGTTGTTGTCTCAACACTCACTTCAGTGGTGATTTCCTCAACTGGATGTTCCTCGATCACTTCAACAGTTTCCTTAGTTTCCATTGGCTTTGGTTCATTAACCTCTATTGTTTCCCGCAGTTCTTCAGTAGTTTCAACCACAGGTGCCTCACTTTCTACTTGAGTGACAGCTTCCTCATCTGGCGTTGCCTCAACAATAAGATTCTCTTCAGCAGACTTGGCTGGTATCTCTTCCTCAATTTGTATCACTTCCTGAACTTCTTCTGTAACTTCCTCAACAGTAGTTTCAGCTTGGATCTCAACAATGGCTTGTTCAGTCTGTGCTTCTGTCAGCTCCTCACCAACAGATGTAACAGATGGCTTTTGATCCTCAATGGTCAGTGTTTCTCTCAATTCCTCTGTAGTTTCCTCAGCTGGTTTTGTGGTCTCCTTTTCTGTTATTTCATCCACAGTTTCATCAGTTTTTTCAACCTCTTCAGCTGTGACTGTTGGTTTTTCTTCCTCTATTTGAATGGATTCTCTCAATTCCTCAATGGTCTCTTCTACCGGCTTTTCTACTTCAGCCACAACTTCTTCAGAGGTGATTTCTGTTGTTTCTACAGTGACTTCTTCTGAAACCGTTGATTCTGTTTCTTGATGAACAGTAACTGTCTCTCTGACTTCAATGGTTTCTTCAGATATAGGACGTTCAGTTTCTAAGGTCTGTGGAATGTCTGATATTTCCTCAGCATCATCCTTGATCTGCTCAACAGTTTGAGATATAGCTTCCTTTATTGTTGTAGTTTCGCGTACTTCCTCAACAATTTCAACAGAGGGAGGAACAGCTTCTAATTCATCTTGCTGCTCTTCAGTGATTTCTGTCTCGACTTCTTCAGTCTCTTCCTTTGAGGCGAGAATCTCTTCCTCAACTATAGGCTTACTCTCAAATGTGATTTCTTCTTTGAATGTTTCCACCTCCTCTTTCTGAATGTCAACAGTGGTGACCTCAGTGGATTGAACCTCCATCTGTACCTCAGTTGATTTAGGAGCAATAGTAACTTCCTCAGTGAACGTTTCATCAGTTTCCTCTGGCTGTGACTTGGGTTGGATTTCAACTTCAGATTTGAATGTTTGATCATCTGTGACCTCCATCTGAATAATTTCCTCAACTTTTTGTTCTACAGTTATCTCCTCTTGATAGACTTCAGAGGTGCTAATGTCCTCCATTGAAGATCCCGGGGCTTCTGATGATGGTGCACTGGATGCTGTAAGAACAAACATAGGAAGGGCTTGGTAAGGGTGTGAGGGAGGTAAATGGGAACAAGTTCATTTTATCATGGTAGGGTAAGAAACAACTTGACCAAGCATCAATGATCCATGACCATGATAAATAGAAGTCAATGCATTTATCATGTGCATGTTCAATGGTGTTATAATTGAGTGAATCTTATTCTACTAAATGGCAATGGAAATCTGTATTGGTTTGGTGGTTTGCTGATAATGATGGGAATTCAAGACCATTTTTGGATCATAGTTTATGGATATTATCTATTGATATGGGTTTTGATTGATTTTTCAGTAAGCAGCATGCGTTTTATTGGTATGTTTAGGTTGTAGAATACACTATCTTGTTAAAAGGTTGGTTCTCGAATATTCCTATTCATAGTATCAGATTTGGTATGGTGGGTAAGAATAGGCATTGCTGGTCTATGTTTAGCTATTTAATCTGGAAGGTTCTATAGGAAAATTTATATTTATTTGTCATAGGAGGAAAGAGGAAAAAGAGGTAAGAAAAAGGGAAATGGAAAAAAAATCTAAATCAAACAAAAACATGAACAGAATTTCAATGAACAAATCATAGAAAAGATAAACAGAACAGTGAACAGAAGAAAAAAACACAAAATCAGAAATAGCACAAATCAAAGAGTACAATGATAGGTAACTGAAATGTACAAACAAGGAAAAAGTATGACATAAAGATTGAGTGCACATAAAATTGAAAAATGATGTATAAAGAAAAGAAACAAACAAAATAGAATTGAAATGGACAGATGAGAATTTGCTGTTCATTTAAACATTGAACCAATAATCCTATATCTAGTTTGTACTGTATACATTAGAACTAGACTATCACATATAAAACATAAACAGTAAGCATATACAGTAGGATTTGGCTGGGATTTATTTGAAGGTTTAGGATTTGCACATGTAATATCTTTTCAACAAACATGCATTTTTTTGGCAACATACTTTTGGTAACAGAACACACCAATTCTGGGCTTAAATGAACATTGTATAAGTTGTTTAAAATATCTCACACTTCACTAAAACTTGCCAATAAACTCAAAGGTACTCATGGTTAGAATGAAATAGTTATCATTATTAATTATGGTTACCTTTTATTTATGGTTCATTAACAGTACAATTAAATGTCTTTAATAATTAAATATATATAACTATAATTTTTTACATGAGTATCAATCATATTCTTTTGACAATATTTGAATACTACTAAATTAATGCATCTATTTTATCATAATGACTATAAAAACATGCTATTTTAGCAAATTTGTTTTGTTTTTAAAGTAAATACATGTATAGAGTCTGCTGTGCATTTATGAAATGTAATTTCCTATTACATGAATAAAAATAAATAAATACTGGCATCCATAAACAAAGGAAGCATTGAAATTCAAAACTATTGCATGTTAAATTATAGGCCATGAATGTTATGAAATGTCACTAATATTAATTGAGATAAACATGATAATGCTTCCTCTGGTTAAGGACATGTAAATGCTGTGACACACCCAAAGAATACTTACGCAGGACAGTAATGTACGCCACCGATGAACAGCGGCCGACAGAATTGACCGCCTCCACCCTGTATTCACCCTCGTCATCGGGAAGAACATCGGCGATGACGAGAGTGCTGCGATAGTTCTCTGTCATGATCTGGATGTCCTCAGAAGGAGTCAGCTCAATATCGTCCATGAACCACTGCAGTGTAGGCATCGGCATTCCCTTGACAATGACTTCAAGAGTGAGGACCGACGTCTCCATCACAGTGATGTCTGTGAGTGTCTTGATGAAAGTAGGTGCTTCTTCTTCAGGAGCTTTGGTCTCAATACTGATGGTGGAAACTGCAGTTGTCTCAGCCTCATGAATGATTTCCTGGGTGAGTTCAGTGACAAAAGAGTCCACAGTGTCTTCTTGTGGCTTTTCTGCTTCCTTGATTTCGGCTATTAATTGCTGGGCCATTTCAGTTGCATAGGATTCAATTTCTTCCTTTACAACAGTAGTATCCACCTCCTCAGTTTCAGTAGTAATTTCTTCTGGCTTTTCTTCCTCAGCTATGTCCACCTTGTACTCTTCAGGCTTCTCAGCAACAGGTTCTGCCAGTTCTGTGGTAATCTCAGATGTTTCTGCCAGTTCTGGAACCTCTTCTGTCACATCAGTAAGCTCTGTCAGTTCAGTTGTTTCTTCAACAACAGTTGTCTTGAATTCCGCTGGTTTTTCAGCAATAATTTCAGACATTTCTGTTGTTATTTCTTCAGGTACAGCCTCATCAGTTGGTTTTTCCTCAACTTCAGTGAGCTCAGGGACTTCTGTGACCTCCTCGATGGCTGTTGTTTCATATTCAGTGGGCTTTTCTGCAACAGATTCAGCCAATTCTATGGTAATATCTTCAGTCTGCACTTCATCTGTGAGCTTTTCTTCTACCACAGTTATTTCAGACACCTCAGTTACCTCCTCAACTGTGTCAGCTTTGTATTCTGCAGGTTTATCAGCAGATGATTCTGCGAGGTCCATTGAAATTTCAGTTGTATCGACCTCATCTACAGGTTGTTCAACAATTTCCTCAAGAACTGGTTCCTCAGTAGTTTCAGCAACCGTGTCAGCTTTATATTCTGCAGGTTTATCAGCAAATGATTCTAATAGGTCAGTGGAAATTTCAGTTGTTTCTACCTCATCCACAGTTTGTTCAACTATTTCCTCAAGAACTGTTTCCTCAGTAATTTCATCAACAGTGTCAGCTTTATATTCTGTAGGTTTATCAGCAAATGATTCTGATAGTTCTGTTGAAATTTCAGTTGTTGCTACCTCATCCACAGTTTGTTCGACGATTTCATCAAGAACTGGTTCCTCAGTAACTTCAGCAACTGTGTCAGCTTTATATTCTGCAGGTTTATCAGCAGATGATTCTGCGAGGTCTGTTGAAATTTCAAATGTTTGCACTTCATCCAGGGTTTGTTCAACTATCTCCTCAAGAGAGGTTTGCTCAGTGACTTCAGCAACTGTATCAGTTTTGTACTCTGCAGGATGTTCAGCAGCAGACTCGACAAGTTCAGCTGGAGTTTCAGATGGTTGTACTTCTTCAGTAATCTCCTCAGAAACAACTGACACCTCTTGTGGTTCGCCAACTTCAATCACCATGTCCGCTTTGTAGGTGGCTTGCTCTGCAGCTGTAGATTCTGCATCAAATTCACTTGGAATGTCTTTAATTTCAACTTCCTTTGTTGATACCTCATCCACCTCAGTTATCGTTTCTTCTTCCTCTGTTTGTGTCACAGTGTGAGCCTGGAAATGAGTTTCTTCGGTAATAGCTTCTGCAGACTCGACATCAATTTGTGACTCTGCTACAGTTTGAGCTGTGGCCGGATGAATGATGGCCACATGTTCTTCAAATATTTCCTCAGCCTCCTCCACAACTTCCACAGCAGGATGAGCATCAACTTCCTCTTTGGGTGCCTCCTCTTCATCCCTCTCCTCAGTCAGCTCAGAAGCAATCTGTTCCTGAATACGTTGGATTTCCTCAACAAATACTCTGGAGTGGGCTGCAGCTTCTGTGTCAGAGTCAACTGGTGTGGGTTTTGGTGATGAAGCTTCCAGGGATGATAACAGGGAGTCAGAAGCCTCCTCTGTGTCGGGAACATACTCGTAGGCTAAAAACAAGAAAGAGAAGTAATTGAGTAAAAATTCCCTTCAATTGCAATTATAATTACTAGTGAATTACTTTAAATTCTCTTCTCATATTGTTCAACACGCTAATTACAGTGAAAAATTATTTTCACTCTAGTGACAAAATGTACAAACGATTACACCGAATACTCACATTCAACTTCAAGAGTTGCCCTTGTGACATCTTCACCAAGAGGACTGACAGCAATGCACTTGTATTCACCAGCATCTTGTGGGAAGACTTCAACAATCAGCAAAGTGCAGACACCACTCTCAGTGTCATAACTAATCTTGAAATCTTGAGTCTCTGCCAAAATATTATCATCATGGTACCAGGAGATTTCTGGCATAGGGTTGCCTACCACTTCACATCGGAACTTGACCTCCTCACCATCCATGACTTTCAGAGACATCAATCCGAATGTGAACTCTGGTGCTTGTCCATCAGGTATGATTTCCATCTGCACTTCTGCCGTTTCTGTGACTACCTCTGCATCATCTTCCTTCTGGACCTCCTCCTCAACTACCATCGACACCTCTTGAGATGGGACAGCCACTTCTTCTGCAGAAGGAACTTCGACTGCTGTTGGTTCACCCACTTGGAAGGTGAACTCGACCTCTTCAGTTGTATCGTCTTTGCTTGTGACCTCAAAGGATAATTCTTCAACATGGGTTTCTTCTATCTGTACTGTCTCCTGTTGTTCAACTTCAACTTCAGATGTCAAAACGGTTTCTTCCGTAAGCTGAGAAAGTGGGATTTCAATCTCTTCTTTTTCATGTGCTATCGTGTCTGGGGCTACTTGCAAAGTGAATGCAACTTCTTCTTCTGCTTTGCCCTGAACATCAATAACAAGCTCTTCCTTGTGGGTCTCCTCTGGAGCATCGACAACATCAGCAAAAACTTCTTTTACCTCTGTCTCCTCTGACTGTACAACTTCCATGGGAGCTGTAGGGATTTCAAATGTAACCTCCTCATTCACCATTTCTCCTTCCTCAGTTTTGCTCTCAATCACTTGTTCTTTTTCTGTAGAGAACTCAGTCATCATGACCACCTCATGGGTAACCTCTTTCGTCTCTGATACACTCATTTCAACAGTCTCCTCTACAACCTGACCCTTGGTTATTGTAGCTCTGTGTTCAGTAACTTGTTGTTCATCTGGTCTAGGAGCTTCTGTAATTTGGAAGTCTGCCCGGCTGACTTTTCCAACTTCAATCTCAATTTCCTGAGGCTTGGGCTCCTTGGTGATCTTAGTCTCCTGTATTTCAACTTCAATTCTTTGTGCAGCTGGTTTTGCTTCCACTTCTTGAGTCATCTCTGTTACTGTAGAAGTGGTTGTTGGAAGCTGAACTCTGATCTCGTGAGGCTGTTGCTGCTGGTCCTGAACAATCTCAATGGTTTCAGTATGAATCTCATCTGGACTTTGTTCAGAGACAGGGATGGATCTTATCTCCGATGTCACCTTGCGAGTCTCTTCTGTTGTACGAGAAACAAATTCCTCAGTGGATGGTTCAGCTGGAATTTGAACCCTTAGTTGTATAGGAGCAAGCTCTTCACCTTTCTTCATGGTGACCTTGACCTTATGGACACCTTCACCTTCAACAACTGGTTCCATCATCTCATCTTCCGCTTGAATCATAGTTGAAGTTTCTTCAATAACGGTAGTGGTAGTTGTTGTGGTGGTGGTTCTTGGTGCTGTGGGGAATCCAATCTGGATCTCAATAGTTTCTGGTTGTGGCCGTGTTTCCTGCTTGGCATGAACAACCTGTAATTCTTTGACCATTGTTTCATCTTCTGATGTAATTTCCCTGGTCAGGTCGATCTCAATGGTTTCCCTGTGCCTTTCATCTGAGGAGATTTCCTCAGTTTCTGGGCCAGCTGAAAGAAGTAAATGTGCGTTATGAAACTTCAGATGCTAATTCTCAATTCTACAAAATAAATTATCAGTTATTGTTTATTTATGGTGTGTCAAACAGGTCAGCCCATTTACAATAAAACAATATCATATTTTATGCAATACTAACTAATAAATAGATATACTTACAGTCAACAGTGAGCTTCATTGTAGTAATGGATTCCCCATATTCATTGACAGCTATACAGGTGTACTCTCCTTCATCCTCTGGGAACACCTCTACAATGATCAGTATAGTCTCTCCCTTCGAATAGTCCACAATGATCTTGATGTCTGGGGTGGGCTGCAGTTCCTTTCCACGCTGGTACCATGTAATACTTGGGGCTGGAGCTCCCCGGAAGGTGACTCTCAGGGTGACCTTCTCCCCATCGCGGACCCGCTTGTTCTGCAGTAGCTCTGTGAACTCCGGAGCAATAGGTTGGACGCCTTCTTCTGGAGCTGTATCAGTTGGAGCTGTGGGTGTCAGCTCTTCCTGGGGTTCAGGCTTAGACTCTTCTGGCTTTTCCTCTTCACGTGGAACTTCTTCCTCCTTTGGAGCCTTCTCTTTCTGGATCTCAATTTCAGTCTTTTGTATGGCTGTGGAAATAAAACAATACAGCATTCTAACATTTGAAGTGTATTTATTTAGTAAGCTTTATCTGGAAAATAATTCAGAACTACTTATATACCTATAAGTAAGGGTATTTAGAATTTTCTTATTAATAGTGTGTACTTGCAAAGTCTTCCAGGATTCAGGACTACACAGGATACACAAGTCAAATGTTGGAAGATACTAGATAACTTTATACAAGAACGTTTCTATTTATATGAAAATTAATATTATCAGCTGTGATTGTGACTAATAATGAATCATATACTCACGTTTCACGGTAAGAGTGGTCTTGCATCGTGTAACGCCCAATACATTCTCAGCCTGGCACAAGTATTCCCCTGAATCTTCTGGAGTAAGATCGACAATGACGAGGACACTAGTCCTCTCATCCTCAATGATTTTCATGTGTTGAGATGGGAAGATCTCCAGCTCATTCACAAACCAAGTTACCTTGGATGGAGGGTTACTTTCATGTTCAACTTCAAGTCTGCAAAATTAATGAACAACAAATACATTACTTCTAGACCTTTGTAAGGTATTAGGGAGGTTGCTGAGATACACTGAATAATTTCAACATACTGGAAAATTGTAAAAACATGGGTTCTGCTATCCTACTAAGAGATGTCGAACACCAATGTCGTTGTGTAAAACCAACGTGTTTTCGACATTGTATGTCGCGATGTGCCAGCTGGGGTAATAAAAAAAACACAATTTTAATACAATTATTGAAGTTAACCTTAAGGTACCTCTTGGACCAATATGTCCAATATGTTACATAAATTACTAGACATATTTGTGATATATATATGTAAAAAAAGCAGAATAAAGCCAATGATAGCTTAATCCTCTTCTTAAAGCCAATAACACATCTCCCAATAGTCAAGTAGTTCTAGCTAATCCAGTAGATAGGAGGTTAATACATACTGGACAGTTCCGCCCTCCTCAGCTTCAATGGCTGGCAGCAAAGGCTTGGTGAAGGTTGGCGAGATTTCCAGAGTGGTTGTGTGCTTCTCATCCGATAGAATGACCTCTGGCATCTCCTGATCGAGTGTAAAGGTTGTCTCTATCTCTGTGGTCTCTGTTGTCGTCACCGTCTCTTCTACAGCTAGGGAAAGAAAAAGAAATCCATAAATATAAAATTGCAGTTAGTATTGCCAATCATTTCCTGATAAACGCACTACCAGATTATCTAAATATCGATAAATATTTTGATATTCTGTATTATTTTCTCTCTCGGTGCATTTAAGGATATTTTGGTTAATCGATGAGAATACTTGGTAACTATACTTTTTGAAGATAATTTAGCATACTCACTTCGGACAATAAGAGTTGCAGATGTTGTTGCTTCACCAAATGGATTAACAGCCTTGCAGACATACTCTCCAGCATCATCAGGGAATACTTCAGCTAGTTCTAGTTTACAAACTCCAGTTTCAGGCTCGTAGAACATCTTGAAGTCTGGACTTGGCTCAATTTCAATTGTGCTCTTGTACCACGTGATTGATGGTGGTGGTGTTCCAATCAACCTGCACTCCATGATAACAGAGCCTCCGTCTTCTACAACCTGGGGCTGCAGCATCTCCACAAACTCAGGTGAGACTTCTTCAGCGGTTTCGGGTGTCATCATTTGAGGAAGATCTTCAGCTATTTGGAAATGCACCTCCACGGTCTCTTCCTCAATGGGTGTAACCTCTTCCAGGGGTTCCTTGACTTCTGTTTCAGAAGCATCAGCTTCAGCATCAAGGATCACCTGAGGTTCAGCAGAAATCACAAATGTGACTTCTTCAGCAACATCAGTTGTATCAGGCATTTCCTTCTCAGGCATAGCAACTTGTGTCACTTTCTCTTCAACATCAGGAATCTTAACTTCTCTAGTAACAACATGAGGAGTCAAGAACTCCTCAGTGACCTCTTCTCCAGTTGGTGTGTCCAATTCTTCCTCCATTGGCTCATCCTCAAACATTTCTCGCACAGGTGACTCATACTCTCTCTCGGATTCAAGAGGAATCAACTTAGGCCTATCAATCTTCTTTGGCTTGATTTGGCTTTCAGTGATTTCTTCAGTGACTTCATCTATAGGAGACTCTGGGCAGGTTTCATATACTGATGATGGAACATCCGAACAAAGACTCTCGGGAATAGGAGATTCGATGATGGTTTCATCTTCAAAAATGGATGTGACCTTAGGCCTGTCGATGGTCTTGGGAACAACTTGATCCTCAGAGACTTCGGTAGTTTCCATTGGTTCTTCAACCTCCATCGGTTCATCAGCTTGTAAGGCAACGGTGAACTCCACTTCCTCCTTCTCTGGCACTCCAGTTTCCGGCTGTTCACTCTCCATGACAGTGAGGTAGGAAGATGTTGTGGCTCTCCCTGCAGGATTCTGGGCAATGCAGATGTACTGGCCGTGGTCCTCGGGGAACACCTCCACAATGATCAGACTCACGTCGCCGGTCTCAGGATTGTAGGAGATGACAAACTCCTCGTCATCGTCAATGTTCTTGCTGTCGTGGAACCATGAAATCTGTGGCATCGGAGATCCAGTGACTTTACAAACGATCTTGATCTCCTGGCCATCAAAAGCCTCAACTGGACTGAGGACTTCTACAAACTGAGGTGGTATCATAGGAGCAGATGGGGAAATCTCAATGGTAGCGACTGCATCTGGACCAGCAGGTGGCATTTCTTCTGTTGCTGGTTCTGAAAAACAATACATTAACAATGATAGCTAACCAATAATAATTAATTGATAAATTTAAAAAAAAAATCAAACATACCCTTTCTTTTTACAAGAATGAATGAATGAATAAGTGCTTTACGCCGCAGTGTGAATATCTCACCCATAGGAGACTCTTTTTTTTTACAAGATATGTATAACCTAACGAGACAGCATTTCATATGTAAATATGTACCGATGTTGAAATAAATATGTAAATATTTTATATAATGTAAATAATTTTGACTATTAAAACAATATTCATAGCAATATTCATGGTTTCCTGTGAAGTTATGAAGTACAGACAAAGAATAACCCCCACCTTGTACGTAGAGTGTTGTTGAACTGATGGCTTCTCCCATTTCTGACACAGCTTTGCAGGTGTACTCTCCTGTGTCTTCAGGCCCCACCTCTATGATGAGGAGTGTGCTCTTGCCTTCCTCATAGCGGATCTCATAATGAGGGGATGGCTTGATCTCCATACCATTCACGAACCATGTGACCAGCGGAGTAGGAATAGCATTGACCACACATTCAAGTCTGCAATACATGAAGTGATTTTTAATTTAAATGCAGACTTGTGAATATACACATAAAAATGGTCATATTACCATAGGAAGGAAATTGAAATGAAGAATAAAGAATACTTTCCAAGAGTGTTGCTACTTGGTTTTCAGTATATAACATCTAAACAAAATCTATGAAAAGGCAAGTCTAATGCATTTCTATGAGACACCCTTCTTGCCATATATTCACTATTGTACATAAAAGAGGCTGATTTACCTGATATGAAAGAATTACTCAAGCTTTAAGCCATCAATGTTGAAACGATCTTGGTGGTATCAATGTACTGATACTAACCTAGCAATGCCTCTCTCTCTGACATAGATCTCTGGCTCCAATGGTGTGATGACCTCAGGCTTGACCCTCTGGTAGGTGACCTGTTCTTCCCTCTCAATGGTAGTCACGGTCTTGGTGACTGTCACACTCTCAGTGGTGGTCTCAGTGAAAGGCAGCTCAACAGTCTTCTCAGTCCCTGTATAACACATTCCATTGATTCAGGCATTAACGTCTACAACAGTCCTTGAAGGATCTGATAATACTGAACATTATTCATAAATGTCATGAATAAGTATTTGATCTAAATAATTCTTAACAAATTCAATGATGCATATCAGTATTTATATTCTTAATATCATTGACTTAAATGTGTATCTTCATTTCCCATGAATAAAATTATAAAAAATAAATAAAATGATATTTTAGCAATCAGCGACTAATGTTACATACCTTTCATGACAAGAGTTGTCTTGCAAGTGGTTTCTCCCAGTTCATTCTCCACCTTCAGCATGTACTCTCCAGCATCTACTGGCTGGACGTTGATGATGATCAGGATGAGAGTCTTGTCCTCCTGAGCCATCTTGGTCCTCTCGCTCGGGTGGATCTCGATTCCGTCCTTGTACCACGAGCTCCTCAGCACGGGAATATCTCCCACTTCGGCTTCGAGTCTGAACACATAGAAGCATCCCAGTTGATGGACATTGCACAGCATGTTGGAAATTACACTATTCTAAAAATGCAGGAACTTTGAGTCAAAGGATAGATAAATGTAAATGTTATGAGAAAAGTCATCTTCAAAGCAGTTGTGCCTCTCACCTGGTAGGTTCTCCTGGAATTGCCTCTACGTATGTTTTCAGTGGTTTGATGAATCCAGGAGGAGCCCTCTGTGTGACCACAACATGGAGTTGCTTGGCCATCTGGCGAGCTTCTTCCTCCTCTGTAATACAGATGTACCAGGTTGAGTACCTCCACAACATCAAGCACATGCTCTGACATAATGTTTATCAAAAACGTTCATGCTGGTATCTGATTTAGTAACATGCATGGATGCATAAAATCAGCAATAAAATGACACCATACAAAACCAAACTACAGTCAGACCATGCTATACTGGAATCTGACGGGTAAGCGAAACATCCGAATCATCGGATCAATCATTCATTGAGTTAATTGATATAGTAGTAAATCTGTAATGATTAAAAGTTAACCGGTAAGCAGAGAAACTGTTATAACGGGGTCTGACTGTATATATACGATCTGGATCAATCTTGTCAAAGATGTTTCAGGAAATTTAATTTAGATTTTAATATTTTTTGTTTATATTAAGTTAACAAATTAAATAATCAAAAGAAAATAAACATCAAATCAAATGGTATCCAACATCTTTGATAAGGATAAAAGATTCAGTTATTTATTATTATAATTTTTGTTGTTATGTACTCACCACACCAACATGCATGGCCGATACATTCTCAATCCTGTGTCTCAACTTTGGATCTCTCATGCATCAGGTTGAACAGGAGGGTGTCTGGGATGTCTCACACAGATGTCTCATGCTGCACATGCTCATTGTATCTAGCTAGAAATTGATTTCCTAGCAACTAATGTTAGTCAAAATATTCACAAACATTTTCAAACTGAAGTTGAGTTAAGGAGAATGCTGAAAACATGGTATGGATATGCAAAACAAGCAAAGAGAAAACAAACAGGGAATAGTGTTACATGCTGTTGGTAGTATGAACACAAAATGTTTCAGAAAACACTGTGTGTACATTTACAATCTTCATCACAAGCAAATACATTAGGTAAGGACAACATCACATAAATATACGGTTGTGGCAGGAATGCATTTTAAGACACAAAGTTGTGTCTTTTGTAAGAAATAATTTGAGTTCAGATAAATGTTATCCAGTGCTCGTCTTACCTGTGGAGATGGGAATGTAGACATGCAATATCACTTGTTGCTGATGGCTGCTTACGATTCCATTTTGTTGAAACCTACTACACTTTCTTTCATTCCAATATAACTAATCGAGTCATAGTGATGTTCACACTGATGCACATTCAAATCGGTCAATCTCAAACTCGTTCACATTCAAACACTCTCAAGACCATATTTCAATACCTGATGTCAACCAACTAGTGTTATTAGTTCAACCATATCCCGTAGACAGCCATAGTCCAATTTTAACACAAACATGCAGGAATAAGTACACTTTCTAACATTTGTCATGCAACATAGTGCCTCAAACATATCTGAAAATTGTGACAAACATATCAAACATTATTATCCTTATTTCCTTAATTTTGATGTTTAAAATTATAAAATACTATTTACTTATTAAATGTAAGAAAATTCTTGGCAAAGAGATATATATTTTTAAAATGCATACATTTGCATGCCATAAATTGCCCACACAAACATGCAGCTGCGTTCACTTACCTTGGACGTAGAGTTCTGCTGAGCATTCTGCTGTACCCACTGGGTTCTTGGCGCGGCACGTGATCAGTCCAATGTCTTCTGGGTAGGTTTGTTTGATGACCAGGGTTGTCATGCTGTCAGTTATTTCAATCTGGAACAAGAAAAGTCATATTTATGTCATTCAGAGTTATGACAATTGATTTTGTCAGCATTGTATTCAGTGCTACAATTGGCCAGGATCTATGTATTGGTGGTGGTGATGGTGGTGGTGATGATGGTGATGGCCATTGATCACTGGCCATTTATGTATTGGTGATGGTGATAATGACCATTGGCTAGCTATGTATTGGTTATAGTGGTAATGAATAACCATTGGCTATAATGCCTTGTGCTTGTGGCGAATATTCATTGGTGATCTATTGGTGATAGTCATGGTGAATAATCATTTGCCATGTATGTATATTGTTGATGCTGATTGTGAATGATCATTGGCCATTCATTTTATTGGTGATGGTAGTCAATGATCATTGGCCATGAACTGTTGATAGAGGTGATTGAGAATTGACCATGTATGTATTGATGCTGCTGATGGTGGTGAATGGTCAGATGGTGGCAGTGTATGGTCAGATGGTGGTAGTGAATGGTCAGGTGGTGGCAGTGAATGGTCAGTGCAGTGAATGACCTACCGTGGTGTCCTTAGATTCGTGTATGGTCTGGATTCCGTTCCTGATCCAGCTGATGGTGGGAGCTGGATGTCCGGAGAAGACGGCCTCAAAGCGAGCGGAACCGCCCGACGTGACCAGTGTGTTTGAGATAGGCTTGATGAAGCTTGGTGGGTTGGCCTGGGGTTGAGTTGGCTCAGACTCACTCTCAATACCTGAAGGTAAGATTACACTCAGTCAGTTTAGAAGGGTCTTCTATCTTAAATATTGCCCATATAACCAAGATATTATTAGTATTACTCTTCTTCTTTATTTGTTTTATTATTTTTACGATTATTATTATTATTACTATTGTTATTATTATTATCATCATCATTATTATTATTATAATAGTACACATTATGAAATTAAAAATGACAAGGACATATGCAAGGTTTCAAAAAGAAAATAGTGTCCATGATAGAAAATGAGTATTCTTTTAAAGAAATGAGTGTCATGTATTTCTACAGGAATTATATCAACTCAAAAAACACAACACTCTATCCATTATTGGACTCTGGATCTGCATTAACATTTAAATTACTCCAATTATGCTCCAGATAATTTTCAAAATGTCCACCATATTGACATATTTTGGGGTCCTACAGGTGTCACTTACCATGGACCTTGAGGTAGGTGACACAGAAGACTTCGCCTCCGGGATTGCGGGCGACACACTTGTAGGTGCCGCTGTCCTCGGGGAACGCCTCCATGATGGTCAGAGAGTGGACGCCGCTAAGCTGGCTCTCCATCTTGAAGTACTTGGACGGCTTCACCAGCTGGGTGTTCCGGTACCAGGACACAGTGGGAGCTGGAGGGAAGACAAGATATAAGTATCTCCTTTAGCATGTGTTAATAAACTTGAAATATGTGTTAAAGAACTGTGAAAATATTTATTGGCCATGGAAATGTGTGTTAAAGAACTGTGGAAATATATATTGGCCATGGAAATGTTTGTTAAAGAACTGTGGAAATAAGTATTTGCCATGGAAATATGTTTCAATGAACTGTGGAAATATGTAATTGCCATGGAAATATGTGTCAATAAACTGTGGAAATATGCATTTGCCATGGAAACTAAGACTATAATAATAGTAAAGCACAAATTAGTACCAATCTCTCATAACATAATAGCTCAGGTAACCAATCTTAAAAATCAGAACATTGAGAATCAGGTTCCAGAACATCACTCACGAGGGCTTCCTGAGATTCTGCAGACAAAGGTTACAGGTTCTCCTTCATCGACTTCTTTAGGTTGAGGCTGTTCCTGCACTGTCGGGGCTACTGCAGGCTTCTCGGGCTGCAGCTGTTCTGGTGGGTGGATGGGTACTGCACAGGGAAACAGTGAAACATGAGTCACTGCCAGGCATTGGCATCAAAACAGTGTCACAATAACATAGAAACCTTGCTATGATGAAACTGTTCACTAATGGTTAACATGATATAACAATAAACGTAGAAGGCAAAGATAACACAGTAAGGGTAATATTTTGAGGGTTTCATTAACTTGGTGACTTTTAAAAACACAATGATCTTACATTCCACAGTAAGTCTGGCTGTGCATGTGGCCTTGCCGACGGTGTTGATGACGACACAAGCGTAGAGTCCGGCATCTTCTGGCTGGACCTCGTAGACCACCAGGGTGTGGTTGTTGTCCTCCGAGATGAACTTCCATCTGCTGCTCTCATGCAGGGTCTGGCCATCCTTGGTCCAGGAGACCTGAGGGGTGGGCTTGGCCGACACTTGGCAGTCGAACGTGGCTGGTTCGCCCTGAGTGACCACACTGTCCCTCATCAGGCTCTTGAACTCAGGGGAGGCTACTCTCTCTGGTTCGTCTTGTTCTGGAAATAAATAGAATTACAACCATGAAAATCTGTGCTGGTCACCAGACAAATTTGACAGTGATAGAAAAGACAAATTTCTGCCATGAAAGTCTTTGTTTGTAATTATTATCCATAAGAAATTCATGGATATTGTTACACTAATAGAAAAGACCATATATTGCTCTGAAATTCTGTTCTGATATTATTGTCCAATGGAATGTTCATGAATAATGTTGCACTGTTTGAAAACACCAAATTTGGCAGCTCTGATTTTTTTTAAATAGTTCTTCGAATAGGATTAGGTATGAATTGGGAGAGATTTGATTTGTCAAAATAATTGTTGGCATAGGATTAGGTATAATGTTTGGAATATGATTAGGTATGAGTGGACAGTGAGCAGCAACTTACCAATGACATTCATCTTGGCCTTGCACTGTACCATGCCAAACTTGTTGTAGGCTTTCACTGTGTACATGCCGGCATCCTCATTGAACACCTCTGGGATCATCAGCGTGCTCTGCCTGTCGCTTGTGTTGATCTAGAAAACATTGCGTCATGTCAGAACATTGTTCAAAAGTGTACATGCCTAAGGAACATATAATTGTATGTGGACAAATTTGGTGATCCTGAAAGAGTCAAATTTTGCTTCACATTGGCTCAGTGATGTCGTTATGAATACTATTGTTTCAGGAACATGGCCCCAGATCTGTAA
The DNA here is from genome assembly GCA_032361185.1 of Lepetodrilus ovalis. Classification (NCBI taxonomy): domain Eukaryota; kingdom Metazoa; phylum Mollusca; class Gastropoda; order Lepetellida; family Lepetodrilidae; genus Lepetodrilus; species Lepetodrilus ovalis. Next base: position 16,186 of record JAUTBQ010217005.1, on the reverse strand, counting down.
GCAACATACCTGGAAATCACGGGACTTTTGGACCTCAAAGTTGTCCCTGTACCAGGTGATGAGAGGTGGAGGTGTTCCTTTGAACTGTACCTCCAGGCTGAACAAAGAATTGAGATAAAAAGATTAATAACAATTTTGAAGCATGAAATTATGATAAAAGATTTATATTTTTTTAATGAAAGCTTATGTTCTATATTGTAACGACAGTCAAGCCAAAAAAAGAAACATGAATAAAAACAATCTTGAGAAATGCATCTTAATGTAAGTTTTTACTTTAACCCTCTTCCTGCTGCAGGCAACTGGAGATGCCATGAAGAGCAGTGTCTGTGCCTAATCCAGCAGGGAGAGGGTTAAAGTGTTCCACATCAAAATGTATCAATAAGCAATGTTCCAAAGACGATCATAACACTCACGTTACAGACTGTCCTTCGGTGACTCTGACCGGACGCAGAGGCTTGGAGAAGACTGGTGGTTCCCCTTGGATCAAGGTCACCTTCTTCTCGGCGACATGCTTCTCGTCTGGCTGTATGGCTGTGGGCTGGATGTGGGTGCTGTGGGCGAGCTCTGGCACCAGCTCCTTGTTGGCGGTCTGGTGGAGCTGGGTGTGCACAGTGATGTACTGCTGCTCAGCCAGGACCACCTCCTCATCACGGTGGATCTTCATCTTAGACTCCGTCACTGGAATTGTAACAGACAATAAGTATCTAAACCAAGGCAATATCATAATGTTCACCAACTCTATTGGCCAAAATGTTTCTACATGTATTCCTTTTTTTTTAAGAATTAATTTTTCAAACTCTATAAAGTGAGTAAGTCAGTGACTATGGAGGTTAACGTTGGTGTGGGAACCTTTCACCCATTTGTGATGATAAATTTAAAGTGAGGCAGATGGTATTAATTTAGGTCCACAATATTTGTGACAATATATGTGGCATATTTAATTTAAAGAAAAAAAATACTTATGTGACCTTATAAGCAATGTTCACTGCCATCAAGATCTTGTTAAAATAAGCAGAAAATAATTAAGATCTGCAAGGTCATTGATGAATCCATAAATCATCTTATTTCCATTCTGTTTACTTGCAGATGTCACGAATAACTAGATGATTGAGCAGGAATTACTAGATGATTGAGCAGGAATTACTAGATGATTAAGCAGGAAGTAGTCAATGTTACCTCTCTCAAGTTGACGGAGTTCATATTCTGTAGCCTTGGGCTTCTTGAAGGCTGTCTCCAGTTCCACACTGTGAAGTTCAGACTTCTTTCTGCGTTCCATGTGAATCTCCAGATCACCTAAGAAAATAAATCATAAATTATTAAATAAAAAAATATTAGTAATGATTATTAATACTGTAGTGATAATAGTAATATATTTATAATGCAAAAGCTGAAAATCATGATAGAAATGTGTTATTTCACTTACAGGTCATTGTATTAGTATTTACTCAACTCCCTGAGGATTATGCAATGACAAGTCATATTGACAATTTAAACCTATTACATGGCAAGGAGCAATTTTCTTAAATAAAGGAAGACCTCCATCCATCAGAGTTAACTTTCTCTGACAACTGACCAACTACAGCTAGAATTCCATGCATACAGTACCCGAGGGCCGCTTCTCAAAACATTTTTACGATTGTACGGCAATCTAATGGATACCGATAGCATGTGCAATGCACGTTTTTAGGCTAAGAAGATCATTAGAACGTTTCAAGAATAGGCTCCCCTGTTTCTTTTGGCTACACTATTAAGATATTGCACATGATGGCATCAGGTGTGTGTTGGTCACCTTTGGGCGCTTGTTTCAGCTGCGACCTCCAGTCTTCTTTAGGCAGAACCATCAGTGACGTGCTGGTCTCTGCCTCACCTCCCTGGTTCTTAGCCACCACTCGGATCTGTCCGGCGTCGTACTCGCGACTGCGCGGGATCTCCAGGTAGTGCATCATGCCATCGTACGTAACCTTGAACCTTGTACCCTGTATAACATGCACAAGAAATACAGACAACATACACGCACAAGAAATACAGATAACATACACACACAACAAACCAAGATGAAATACAGACACAAGAAATAAAGACAAAATACAGACACAAGAAATTACATTACAGTGCCCCCTCGATATAACACTGTCCAATACACAGCGGATTCGGATATAAGGCGGGGTCAGATGTGGATCCCATTTTTATTTTTGTTATTTCCCTGCAATATCGAATAACGTGGACCCTAACGAGGGGACACTGTATCACAAACAAAATTTCAATTAGATTTACAAAGTTGTAATATATCATGAAAATGTAACTGATTTTCTTTGGTGGGATTGAATTAGTGATTTACACAGCAGTGGAAATGTTTCACCCAACCATCATTTTTAAAAAGTTCACTAACAATTCCAAAAGTTACAATTCCTAAGCAGAACAGAGTAAAGCTCCACAGAATGATCATCGTTCTAACTTGGAAAAGGAGTTATGTTTCCGATAACACTATAATCATTCTGTGACACAGGCCTGTTTCCTACAAACACATATAGTAATCATAATCTTACACCAAGAAGCAGCAGCAGCACTTACCCCGACAATGAGCGATCCGTTGACCCACCACGTGACCCGGGGCCGCGGGAATCCGCTGACCTTGACCAGGAACTTGGCGGGCTCGCCCTCCCCGGTCTCTACGGGCTCGGGCTTCAGGTCAAAGCTGGGCGGGCTCTTTGCTTGGGGCTCAACTACGCGCTCCTCCAGGGTCATACCACTGAGACAGACGAACACACAATAGAACATTTGTGTCATCCGAGACGTGATATGTTCAACATACAGTCCATTTAGCATTATATATTATTTTAATTGGGGTTTAGAGATTCGTTCATTTATGTCACAGCTTGTCAGTTTAGGGCAGGAAGAAACTTTAAGCATTCTGAAGGTTGAGGTAAAACCTGTAAGCACAAGCTGGTACTGACAGACCAAGGATGATAACTGCATTGCCATGGTACAGACAGTGCATCCTGTCATGATCACATCAGAAAGTTAACTTTCATGAACATTGATGCCAAACTCATGACCTTATATGTGAATGACATTCCATAATGGGAGATAACTCACCTTCTCCAACTTTCTTCCATTTCAAAGAGGCGTGTTGCTCCATCCCCTGGCAGTTGTGTGTCCATAATGATTGATTTACGAGCTGAAGTAGACAGACAAAAACATGTAACCATGAAAATGTTGACGACATGAAAACAAACTTGGGGATTTACACGACTATGGAGAGAAGTGACAGCAGTTATTCAGGCCTACCTCTGCACTTGATCTCAGCAGTCGTGACGGCCTGGCCATGTTTGTTAGTCGCCTTACACGTGTAGACACCCGTGTCCTCGGCAAACACATACAGAATATCCAGGGATACAAAACCAAAATCGTACATTGGCTTGAAACGATGTCCTGAAAGAAAAACCGACAAGTTATACAAAATATCACGTGTTCCAAAGACATCGACTTCAAACTACAGTTGTGATAGTGCATGTGTTGCAAGAATATGTTTCTTAGACATTCTCAACACCACGAGACAGATCCAACTCACCATGATGCAGAGGCTCGTCATCCTTGTACCACTCGACCTTCATGTGAGGGTCGCCCATGGGGACCAGCTTACACTCAAAGTGAGCAGAGTCGTTCTCCTTCAGAGTCAAGAGGCACTTGATCTGGGTCTTGAACTTGGGAGGTCGACCCTTTGACTTGTCGTAGATGTCCCCGACTCCCGGTTCCTGACCCTCACGGCGGATGTATTCCCGGACAGCACTCTCGTGGTCAAGTCCAGTACTGTGGAAACCACGGACAAATACGATCATAAATATTCCATTTCTGACTACCCCATTTGGAAGATTTCTACAGGATAAGGGATAGGATTTCGATAAGTGTTTTACTTTTGTCGTTGCCCATTGAATTCATGTCAATAAAATATATTGAAATCGATCAAGGATAAGAATAGAAATATTAAAGAATATCAAATATTCACCAAAATGTCAAGTCAAATTTTACTAAAATATTACTGTATAAATTCTGAATTAAGATAAATTGTTGTAAATAAATAGTATTTTGTTCCATAATTCCTTTGGGCTTGAACCACATTTAACTATATTAATATCTATATGTATTTATATCTTGCAATCAAGCACAATGGAGTTTAGATGTTAGTCGAGATCTGAAATCAATGTGATCTGAAAACAATGTAACTTAGAAACATGCATTTGTGTTCCAATACAAAACACAACATCATTGTGATAACAGTGTTTAGTAAGGAATGCTGGATTATTTGAAGGCCTATCAGGCCAAAGAAATAAACCCTGAAATAAATGTCACAAAGAATTGATGGAAACTGCTGATGCAACAGTATTGGTCATCGATGATAGGTACCACTTTCACAGGTTTTAGAGATTTGTCATTGATATGGGAATCTTCAGAAATGGGAGTATTTCAGCATCAGCACATTCCATATTATTCCAGGAAATGAAAAAAATAATTGCATACCATGGAACTGTCAATGAACAAGTGAAATGTAAATTGTATTAGTGTGTGTGGTCTAAAATGAACAGCAACAAAGCAATTCACTTGTATGGAAAGATGAAAGTTAAATATGCGCAAATTATTCAAGTACGGTAGTTGGAATAGGAGGTCAAAATGGTAAAATCAAACATCAGAAACGAGCACCAGAATAAGATAGTTTTAACAGATATGTAAAAATAATCCCACAATTTAGATAATTTAATTGAAATATATTAATATCTATATATCAAATGGAATGATTTAGAAATAATTTAGAAACTTTTCAATAAAGAATTTACTGAAGTTAAATGCATACATTGAATTAGTACACTACTCGAAAGTGTCTATTCAAAATACACTAGTCTATAGTGTATATTATAAAATAAATAAAAAAGATGTTTCAAAATTAAAACCATACATATAGAATAAATATATCTAATGAAATGAGAACTTAAAAGACTTTGCTAAAATAAATTAACCGAACAAATAATAAATATTTCTTAAAATGTTTGTTTGTTTTTTTTGGCTACAAGAAAAGATATGTTAGGAGAACCAAACTGAATTCACACTGAACGATAAATGCCATGCTTGGTCATGTGACCGAACCTCGAGTCATAGAGTTCGATAGCGTATGTCGCCATTTCTGGGGGCGCCATGTTGACAACAGCCGGAGGTCTGCAGAGAGTAGCATTATTTTACACTCTTGTACAACAGTTATAGCATACAACACATATTAATAACTTAAAGCACACGAGTACCTAAGCCTTATGTAATAATCTGTCAGTGTAATATAGTCAGTTTATGCATAAATGTTATGAATTGCTTTAATTGAAATGGAAACTAACAAAATTGATATCCAACATATGTGTTGCCAAAAACATTGTGTTTAACTAGTGTTTAAGAAATAAATATTATTAAACAAATTTGAAATTCTATTCCAATAATATATTGGTATAGAACAGCTAATAAAGGAATAGATATATACAGTGACAGAATATCACGATAATAATTTAGCAATATTTGCAAGAAGCACTCTGAAATTTCATAATAATTATCAAGTATATTGAATAAGGTTTCTGCTCCATTATCTTCTAGCTCCTTTGCTCATTAAACAAACATAACAGTACTACGAGTACTACATTCTTCTTATTATTTGTAAATTCATTAAGTACGACTTGGGCAAACAAATACATAAGAACACATTGAATGGTACATGGTGTATGGAATGTAAATTTAACAATGATAGCATCAGGTAACACAACTAACACAATACAGCATGAAGTCTCTCAACAGATGTTGTGCCATGCAGAGGGGATGACACCTCAGTTATGTCAGCTCGGGCTATGAACGTACACATGCAGAGTGCAATGGAAGTGGATTGAGGAGCAAACCCTTGGAAAACAATCTGACATCTTGTCCTCCTCCTTCTTCTTCTTCTGGTAATGTCTGAATCTCGGGATGGATGTATGATGGACAGAGCAACAGCCAAGCAAACCAAGACAGACTCGGCGTAGGTGGTTCCAATGAGAATCCAGACATGCAAGCTAATCAAATTGTTCCGAAATCTAGCATTGAATTATGAACAACACTGGGATGTGACTGTGGAGCAGAGGTGATGCCAGGATGGTCAACTGTAGACTGGGCGCAATGGCAGGAAGCAGCTGCTGCAGGGTGAGAGTCTAGACAATATCTACAACAATGCTGGGACATTCAACTATTACTAACATGACTAGGACATTCCTTTGTTTCTTATGACCGAACAAACTGGCAAGCCATCCTATTAATCTCTTGTTAATGGAATTCATAGAAAACTTCAAATTTCAAGTTTTGTTTCTAAAAGTAAAATATCTTAATTTTATCAAAATGTAGCCTTTTATATACATATCTAACTGGTATAAAGATATTTAGCCAAATGTTGGTAGATGCGAACTGATTTAGAGCTAACTACAATAGACTGGAGTTACTGCTAAAAAAACAAGCCCAATCTCACCCGGTTTTATTTCAGCCAACTATACTATGGATGTGAATCAAAATGATGACATCATTCCATAGCTAAAATCTGTTTGGACATCAAAGCCAGTGCCTGCGATAATGCTCTCTAGGTAAGACATGTTCAAGGCCAACAAGGGAGATCATTCTGCACATCAAGCAAATGATGATGATGCCACTTTTGGAGATAAGACCTTCTACTACAACTGACTCAGAAGCTGAACTGAATGCTTGCGACGGGGAGGCTGACCTACATGCAGAACATCGATGGCCGGATGACAACAAGACCAGGCGAATGGACACTAACCCTTTCTCATATTCTCCCACAACCATGGGCACATCAATGCGCTCTGGCCACCAGGGACTAGCTTCTTGTCTCAACACAATTGGCTTAGGAGCCTCCTCCTCCTTAGGCTTACGAGCGCGGACTCTCTTGGGTGAGAATTTGGGTGAAACAGGTGGTGGTGCTGGTTTGCTAGAAATTATTTACACACAAATACGTAAAAATAAAATACCAAAAGAAACTACACACAATTTTAAAAAAAATATATAAAGGGCTTAATTAATTGCATTAGTAAATACAAGTGCAAATATACAATATATAATACAAAACATCGACAGTAATGGGAAATTAGAACAAACTCTTTTCCAAAATGTAAAAAATATATATCACGAGTTATTCACTGAAATAATAGACAGGAAGGGAGTAAAGCCTAAAGGAACACATGGTCGGTCACCTTTTCGGCACCATTGGTGGGGCGGACTTCTCATCTTTATGGGTTTCCCATGGCACGGGAGTGGGTGGTGCCACAGGGCTACAGGGAACACACACAGACATGTCACAGGAGGCAATGAGAGGGACAGAGTGTATACACTTACACAGTACAGAAAGAAAGGTGTGCTAGCAGTGTTCAAAACTCCACTTGAACACTTAAATGTTTCAATACTTTTGAGGTAACTTTGGCAGTAAGAATATATGTGTGTCTAAGAATCAGAGTATAAGTGTTTGTTTTTCCATCCAATTGAATACATCCTTAGATAATCCTTCAATACACCTCTAGTACACCTCTAATACACCTCTAGTACACCTCCAATACACCCTCCAATAATCTCTAAATTCAAACTAAGAAAGCTTTTAAGCCCTGCTATCAGCCAAACAAATGGTATTCTGGTTTGTGAATATCAAATAAAGGTCGAATTTATTGTAACTTCTATTCTAGATGGCTCATTTGTCAATATCAAATCATGGTCAAATTTATTGTAACTTCTATTCTAGAGGGCTCATTTGTCAATATCAAATCAAGGTCGAATTTATTGTAACTTCTATTCTAGAGGGCTCATTTGTCAATATCAAATCAATGTCGAATTTATTGTAACTTCTATTCTAGAGGGCTCATTTGTCAATATCAAATCAAGGTCAAATTTATTGTAACTTCTATTCTAGATGGCTCATTTGTCAATATCAAATCAAGGTCAAATTTATTGTAATCAAGGTCAAATTTATTGTAACTTCTATTCTAGAGGGCTCATTTGTTAATATCAAATCAAGGTCGAATATATTGTAACTTCTATTGAAGAACTACAAAATTTCAAAACAATATCCTGTTTAATGAGAATGCAGGTGATTATATTGGGTGTAAATATATACATGAAAGAAATATGTAGAAAGATATGGAAGAGTTGGAGACAGCTACACTAATAGAGATAAATACGATACACTGAGAGACACTGATTGGTACACAAAGAACATAATAACAGTAATAATAATAATAATAATGCTTAATAATAATTACCTGGAAACTTTCTCTGGTACTTGGTATGTGGAAACCATAGGTTCATGCTTTAGTTCAACTCTGAAACATCACAACAACATAATAATCAGGTGGGGAGTGGAATTGTCTTGTAACTAGATGTCAAACCATAAAAGACAAACCTATATCTGAATAGCATGTCAGCATTTCATACTTCTGTAGATTTTTGCCATCTGCTAACCTTGTACATAGAATTCTGAATACTCTCATGAATGTGCTAGTGCTGTTAGAGTGGCACTCTTGATATTAGTGTTGAGAAAAAAACAGCATACTATTGGTTCCAAAATATCCATTTCACAAACAATCTTCAGAAATCTAGATTTAACAAGCAATGCTTGAGGTAAAGAATGTGTACAACATTATCACATAGATGACTAGAGCTTGTTATTTGAAAACGTTGAAAATGTACAAGAATAGGTACGACATACATGCATTAGTTTGTACAGTAGGCAAATACATCATGATTGAACCTCAAAATTATTTTATCACAATAAAACACATGTTTACACCTGAAAGGCAAAAGGATTATTTAAAGCATATCAATCACAGAGTCACTTCATAATTTATTGAAGCACATTTATCTATAGCGATGCATAATTCATATTACATATCACGTTCATTAACAAAAGCATACATTATTTATTACATGTACATTTACATTATTATGACATATACAAAATTAGATCATTGTGTATGTGTGTGTGTGTGTGTGGTGTGTGTGTGTGTGTGTGTCCTTGCTTGTTTGTGTGTGTGTGTGTGTGTGTGTGTTTAAGTGTCTTCATTTATGTGTTTGTGTGCATGTGTGTGCAAAATCCATGCTTCAGAAAATCAGTGGTGGTATTAGCAATAAAACACAAAGCAATAAACGTAATGTGGACCTGAAAAGAAATAGCTGCACAATGAATCTGCAACACATTCCATGCAATATTGACAGCTTTCAAGTCAGCAGGACAACCTGGTGGTTGGTTTCAACACTTCAGAAGACCGTTGTGACAATCCAATAGCATCTCAATGACTATGATGTCTCTGTCCAATGATGAACCATCAAGTAATTCAACAAATTCTGTTGAACGACAGAATTGGTGGAACAAAAACAGAACGCGGTGGAATCCAGACGAAAAGGCTGGGTGGAACTGGTGAAATCCCGAGACTCTGGGATCCACCGCTCCTATAGGACATGCAGGAGGAAGCAGTGAGGCAGTGCTGGAACACCATGCAGTCAGCCGGTGACACACCGCGGCAACCAACCAACCTCTTGGCTTCACGGCGGATCAGTCTCAGCGAGCCACTCTCTGTGTCCGAGGCGTAGGAGATCAGCTGAACAGGACCCTCTTCCTGAATCTCGTACTCGCTGAAGACACGCGACATTGGATTGTGAGTACATGGACATCGGATTGTGTACGTGGTCTTGTGACTAAACATGTTATTGTGTGTATGGATAACTAATGTACTGGAGGCACTAATGTAAAATACTGATTGAATGATATTTAGTGAAAGTATGATGATTTACTTGAATCGAACGTGAATACTTATCATTATGCTAAGATGAACATTGAATTGAAATGATTAAATCAAAATAATATAAGTTTAAATATAAGTTAGGATTAACCCAAATATATATACTAGTAATCAAAAATATATGAGAAATAATCAATGAAATAATAATTTCATGTTACGAAGGGTCAATAAAGTATTTAATTGTTAAAATTTCTGTAAATTATCATTCATTGCATTGGTATGAGTTGGGTATTTATGTGAAGGAAAATTTACACAATAGATGAGTAATGATAATTTATCTTTGGAAAATTCAACTAATAACTTAATATTCATTGATAAATCAAACATGCTTTCATTTCACACAGGGAAAAACACAAAACCATGAAAATACATGTGAATCAATAAATTTCCAATGAAATATGGCACACTTGGCAAAGGAAGACAATCTCTTAGGAAAAAAAGATGAAAAAGCATAGAAAACCATGTCTTCTATAACTCAAATGAAGGGAAAACTCAGGGAGAGGAAAATGCTGAAAAAGATGTGAGAAATCATGGCTTGTTCTAGTCCAGACATCCAGACATCTATTGCACCATATGCATTATGCTTAGCGCATAGCAGAAGCATTATGGAGACGAAGCTACTTTGTCTAGGCTTGTTCCTGGTCGACACCTGACATAGAGCAGCCATGAGGTTATTGAAGCAAAACCAGAATAATCCTAGTGGAAGAGTTAATTCTGTGGACCCTGTCATCGAGACTGAGAGATTCCACACTGTTATAAGGAGAAGAATTAAAAGAAGACATGGGATTATTCAAGTAGAATCACCACACCAGATCACACTGTTTAATCATCACGACGTTCCAAGTCGATCCATGTTAATATCTTCGGAAAGGAACGAAAAAATAAGAAACTGTTGGAATATATTAATGAGAAGACACCCAGATGTTATGGGGAGAAATCCAAGAAAAGTTTCAACATCATCATTGATCCCAAACTCACATTTCTCCTGGAGGTATTGCGAACATGACATGGTGGGGTTTCTTTGCCACTGGTGGTGGCCGAGACTTCTGCATCATTGGCTCTGGTTTCTTCAGCACCGGTGTCAGCTCTATCTTCTTCATTACAACAGTCTGCACAGGTTCTGGTTTCTTCATGACTGGCGGTGGCTCTACCTTCTTCATGATGGCCTTGGGCACCAGTGCTGACGTCTTCATCATTGGATGTTCCACCTTCTTGAAGGCCAATGGTTTCTTAACAGCTGGAGGTGCCTCGATGGTCTTCTCCACCGGCGGTGCAACATATTCCGACTTCTTGACAACGAAGGTCAGAACAGGTTCTGGTTTCTTTGTTACTGGCTGAGATACTACAGGTTGTGGTTTCTTCATAACCGGTGGTGGTTGCGGCTTCTTCATAACCGGCGGTGGTGGTGGCATGGTCACCTTTGGCGATGGTTCAGGTTCGACTCTCTCTGGCGGGGGTGAGAATATCTTCTTCACGATGCGCACCGAGGCAGGGGGAGATAATGGCGGAGACATTCTTGGAATAGAATGTGCACGTGGTCTAGGTGCCGCCATTGGTAGGCGTGGCATCATCATTGGTGGTGCACGTACCACTGGAGATGGGGCAAATATCGGTGGTTTGCTGAATGGCATGATCACCTCTTGTGGGACGGGTGGTGCAGGTGGAGCTGGTGGTGGTTCCCATCTGTGGTGGAGTCACATGGAACATTTACCTTTAATTCTGGTACTTTCATTTAGGGCTTGTTGAATAGGCCATTGCATACAGGGGAACATATACTACAATTCTACATATACTACCGATATATCAATTCTAAAATAATACAAGTCTATCTACAAAACAAGACTGATATTGGATACAATATTCCTCGTAAATAACAGTGACTTTCTGGATAAACATTCTTATCCTAAGTATAAAATCTATAATAAATATGGGGATATACCTGTGATTTGTAAACATGCAAGGGGAAGATTTATAATGAGCGAGACATGCCAAAATATTAAATGAAAACCTTTTAACTGGTGCAATTGGCACGGCTGGTTTTGTTGATCTCTCCACAGCATGTTTTCTGGAAACAGGACAATATAAGACTTGATAGTATTGTTATGAAATGGTTAGTCATTTAATTACGGTAGTTGAGATGAGGTAATTTCCCTATTCAGATACTCAGATGAACAAAGTTTCATAGGTGGCCTCCATGTTATGATAACAAAATCTTTTATCAGATCAATCCGAGTTGTTACTTTGTGAATTTCAATATTTTGAATGTTTGCTGGATAAGTTAATAAACCATTTCATCCATGTCTTCATAAATCATGTTTTATCGTCAACATTTTTACTCAAATGATATTAAGTCAATATTTGTTTTATTTTAATTTTATACGGAAAACAAAACTATATTTAATGACATGCTAATTTTCAATGCAATCTGTCATCTGATGACGTTAACTTTACTGAACATTACAATTGGGTTAGATGACATTTCAATATTTTCTACACAAACAGCAAATACTAATGTGGGTGCTACATGGACATTGTCAAGCAATTCACACGAGTCTTCCTTATAGACCTGCAGACGTGTTGCTGTAGGAGACACAGGGCCACACAGGGAGTCTGCACCAGGAACTGACTCACCAGCTAACTAATGTTGAGGATCAGAAAGACATCTTCTTCATGCATATGCTAACATATTGATCCATGTATAATTCTGACCTACTCAGACTACATCTTCTTCATACTACTATTTTGCATGCTCCAATCTTACTGGGATCTCACAGGCATTTAGTACATGCAGATCACAGCAATGTTAGTTTTCTTTTTTTTCTTTCTTTGTGTTCGTGTTTGTTTTGGGTTTAGAGTCGCTTTTTAGAATCTTTCACTAATATCATGACTTGTCAGTTTAGGTCAGTAGAAACCTGCAACATCCGTAGCGCTGTAGGTTGCAATAAACCTGAGAGCACCACCTGGTACTGACAGACCAAGGATGATATCTGTATTGCCACTCTACAGACAGTGCATCCTATCAATATCACATCAGAAATGTAACTTCTGTGAACATTGATGCCGGGCCTCCCGGGGCAGGATTTGAACTCGGTACCTTTGGCTGCAAAGTCCAATGCTCTACCACTGCACTACCACCCACCCCATCCCATCTCTCTTTGATAATCTTTGCGTAAATTTTATGACATTTATTATATGACCATTGAAATCAGAATTACTCATACCAGTAAACAATGTTAAAAAATATGATCAGGCATGGGATCAGACAATTGTGATCTCAGCAGAAAACAAGCCCGGAGTCTCGGTCCCAAGTCACATCCAGTGCAAATAAACAGTATCCTGGACAAATAAATCAGCTGATTCCCGTGAATCCGTAGAAAATTGTCATGCCTGTATGACTGTAGTTTGCATGAAATACTTAATGTCATCTTTAAAATAATTAATTTCTTAACAGACCCCATACCCCTGTCCCCCCTCCCACCCACACGCCCCACCCACTACACCACAAAAAAAGTAATGAACTTAATGCAAAAAGAAAACCATATGAAATAAAAAAAATCATAGTCTGCATTCATTAAAGCTTTGGCAGTCCAAAACAAATAGTTATGCATTCTACTGTTAATTATAGAAAATGGAAAGAATAATTTATACATGCAATAATAAAGAAAAATGCTCCAGTCAAAAGTTCTAATCTTCTACTTCATTGTCCAGGGAAACAATTTATTTTTGGGCCCATAAGCCAGTGGTGAGCAATTTATCCCTGCACCAATCAGAAGTGACAACAAAAGGATTCTATTGAAATTTGTCTTTGCGAATTTCGCTATTGGTGTACGAGCATATAGATAAATGATAAGCCTCTATCTCAGTGTTTTCAGAACATAAATCACCAAGTTTGTCGCCGCGAAAATTTGCCTCCGGTGTGCAATGAGCTTTAGACCTTACCTTGTTTCATTGCAGACCGTCCTGCCAAGTTTGGTGAATATTCCCGGGGAAGCGGAAAGCTTGAAAACAGGGGGTAGGGATATATACCATCCCTTGCCTGAAGAGAAATGTATTAAATTTTATAATTATGGAGATATAATTGTTGAACAATTTCACTTCAATGTTAACAGCAGTCTGATATCGAAATGTCTCAATTTCAACTGACTTGACTAAAAAAAAGAGAATTAATTATTTAGGTTCATAAAGATTGATTGATTGAATAAGACATGAGAAAAGGTAGTTTTCAATCAACTAGAAAATAACAATTCAATAAACTTGACGCGTTTGTAATTTCTGTCAAAAATAAATTGTGGGCAATTGATTATGGCGTTTGAACTATTAGAGGGTTAGAATTATTAGGGTAATCGAACAGCCTTATATCGAGGGGGCACTGTATTAGGGTAATTACGGACCACCTACTTGTTCTAACGACCTGGGAGGAATCATCCGCTCTGTGGGTCCACCAATCAGATGTGTCTTAACCAGTAAGAAGTTCCTCTCCACAGAAAGTAGGTCCACAATGATCTGAGAACTGCATCAGGGCAAATAAAAATTAAATCAAGAAATGAAATATTGTGAATACTCTTTGCACATAACAATGTGTGCATTTATATTGCACCAAATGCATGCTCTAAAGCAAGCTCAACGCGCTACATTATTACCCTGGTCAATGGATCATAGTGCTCTCATTTTGTTTCCTTCTCAACTCCCTGGGGAGTATACAACCCAAGCTGCCATTCATGGCACTTGTTCATCCGTCTGGGTACCTATTATCTGCTGGGTGGACAGCCATTTTCTAACTACGCTACTTGCCTAAGGTGACCCCACGTTTTTTAGCCTGTGTATTAGTGAGTGAGTGAGTGAATATGGAGTTTAACGTCGCTGCGGGAATCTTACACCCATTTGCGACGAATGTGTATCAGTGTGGGGCAGGAACGAATACTAGATACTCTCAAGTTCTCGGTCACCCATCCACAAATCGGCCGAGCTCGATCGTGCTTAACTTTTAACTTGAGCGGTCAGCCGTGCAATGCACGGGACGATGTGTCATCACATCCTTGTTTACAAGATCAGGAGAACTTAATACTAAATATTCTTATACCTTTGGAAACGTTTGAAAACATGTTTGGTGGGTGTGGTACGTACCTGCCGTCGGGAATGTTGTCTGACTGAGCCTGGAGAAGGACTTCCTGGAACTTGTACTGAGACTGAAGAAGTAGGTACGTGTCCAGACACGACGTCATTACTCCCAGCACTCTGAAGGGGAGACAACTGCTGCATGACCAAAACTGGTTCAACATTTGGGGTGGGGACATTCCTTTCAACTGTTCTCGCTGTGCTCATTCTGTACACCAAACGGTGCTCCACACATGAAACGAATGTTTTGTATTCTTCTCGCGTGAGTGAGTGATTTATTTATGGAGTTTAACGTCGCTGCGGGAATCTTTCACCCATTTGTGACAATCTTCTCGCGTGAGCAAGATGGCGGTGAAGAGTGCCCTTAGATGTGTGTTTGCTTGAACATATTTTATTCAAGATAAATGGGATTGGTCACGAGGTAATACAACTTTAATAATTGATATGTGATGTGACTGTCCTGTCCCTGTACTGTGTGCACCACCTTGTTAGTGGGAACAAACCACACAGGTTTTGGACAGTGTATGGTTTTGTTTCTTGGGTAACATGGTATGCTTGGAGTACGTTAAAAGAAATGTCCCCGTGTTGGATGCCATAAAAGTACAAATAAAACGGGAGACTGAATGCAGACAAGTTTGGAAATGTGGAAAATTAATGCTCAGGTTGTGCTGTGGAAATGCTCAGTACCTGAGACCAAACGCATGAGACTGTTCATAGTGGAAGAGAGAGTGGATCTTAGCCGGACTGTCAATCATCACAAGTCTGTCAATCAAAGCCTGAAATGTATAACAACACACACAACATTGTCACACCACTTTAATTTGGTTGTCACTAATAGCACCTATCATTCTAAATTTTTGTAATACATGTAATTGGAACAGCTACAAATTTAATTAGTTTCTCCTGTTCAAATTATTAAGGTAATTACAGTACATAGCTACTCACGTCCACGGTGTCTGGCATCTCCCGGAAGCTGTAGGAGTCCTTCACTGGGAGTGGCTTCTCTGCCAGGACCTCGTACACGGCGGGGAACCCAGATAGGATATTCAGCAGCCGGATCAGGTGCTGTATGGGGAGATAACTCTCACTTGTTTTCAAACTGTCACGTTTTTTCACAACTATTTAGCCTATGTTTTTGGTGGGGTTTTTTGTAATGGGGTTTATAGTCGCTTTCTAGAATCTTTCACTAACATCACGACTTGTCAGTTTAGGGCAGGAGG
>JAUTBQ010216894.1:0-21048 GCA_032361185.1 Lepetodrilus ovalis | reverse complement strand
TATAGGCTATTGGAAATATGCATTTATATTATATATATATATATATAATATAAATGCATATTTCCAATAGCCTATATTTTGGAACGTATTAACACTCTAAGAACATTATTCTCCTTATTGTGTAGTAGATATTTGTTCAAATTAACAGGCCTGGGGTCATCTTCTTCCTATTTGCACAGTAATCGTAAACGTAACGTTCGTCAACGTTAAACCTTCGTGGAGAAAAATGTGACGGTCTCGAAAGAGTCATCTTTTCTTAAAGCTTGTCGTTACGTATACGATAGCTACGGTAACATGGTCCCTGATTCAACAGAACTTATGTTTCCGTTAGTTCAGCTACGACATGCTTTATCTAAATGCTCGTCTTTTGTTGTCCTAGTCTTGCTAGTGAAGGTAATATTATTAGGTCCTTGCTGTTTTCATCGTCTACGAATGAGACATTGGTCACCTGTAACTACTGCCTAGACGGAAAACCAGAGCCACACCCCCAGTATTCTTACACATTGGCTTTGACTATCAATTAATCCTATTTATCCATAGTCTCAGAGCGTGAAAGTAAATAGCTTAACTAGTATATGAAAGAAAAGAGCCGCTTAAATGTTTCATCCCCTGTTCTCCAGCAATCTAGAGGTGCTTAAGTGATCTAGGGGGATACTTTGAATGGGAGTATTTGGGTGAGAACAAGGTGTGATACAGACTATCTATGACACAGTGCAATACGGTAGTCGTCGCCTATGGGTGAGATATTGCCGTTCTACGTAAAGCAATATTAATTCAATCAATCTATCAATGCATATGTAGTCAGATACTAACAGCTCATGCTCATCTATCGGCGGATTGTCTTAGTTCTTCCTCCTCCTCCTCCTCCCCCTCCTCCTCCTCTTCTCCTTCTGCTCTTCCTCCACGTTGTGGTTGCGTCCTAGTTGGGAAAGATATCAGCTGATGATAATCATCCAGACACCACGTCAGGGTAAACCACAGGAGGTATAATATAGGTCGGGTTGGCGGCACCCTCAATTGTATTGATCTTTGAGATCTGCTTGACCTTTCATCCAAAAAAATCATAGTTGTGGGTTTAAAGCGTGGTTGAGATCGTATTTGATCCGGAGTTAATCATTTGCGCAGGCGATTAGGGCAACAGCTTCCCTGGTGTAAGAGATGACAGATATCTTGCCTCTTTCATCATCCGTACTCGCCGACTGTTCAGCAACGTGATCATAGGTCTGCATCTGTAGAGAAAGTATATCCCTTGGTGTCTGGGGACCCTCGTTGCACAACAGGTAGTGGGAGTGTCAGTACTTGAGGCTAAAGGGCGGGAGTACAGAGGTCATGTGACCTTCTGTGGACATAGCATACCATTCAATTACGACATATTGTGTTATTTTGTATCGATTTGATTTATCTTCGTAATCACCAACTAACCCACTCCAATAAGCTTACTAACGGTTTAGCAAATACTTTGCTGCCGATCTTTGGTAAAGAGAGATGCCTACTTATTTCCCGATAGTTAAGTATGCGTTTTTATTAGACATTGTCTTGAACCTTTTCTACGAATATCCCATTACCTTCACCATTAGTTATTCCAAACATGATTAACAATTGTTGACTGTAAGTTAGCGCAGTTCAAGTTTCTTATCGATTGTCATTCTCCATAATGAACTACAGTAAGCGTCGATTTTACTTCACTTCTTCACTGAAATGGCATTAAGTGTGAAATGAAGACAACGGAATTGTAAAACGAAGATTACCTTTATCCTCTGGCCATGTTCGTTATCTCTGTTAATTTCGTTTATTCATCCATACAACGTAGTATATGTCGTTATTCAATTTCTTGATATTCCACCATCATGGCGAAGACAGATGTAGATTCCGAAGGTTTTCTTAAAAGACAGGTAACCTTCTTTATATGCAGGCATTCACTGTAACTACATGTATTATATAGTTAGTTGACATATTTAATTATCTGGGGAAATTCACCCTATAAGCGATATATTTGATTTGTTTTCCCATGTTTTGTCCAATTAACTACGTGTCTCTCAGTGACTGGCCGATGCATATTTTATGAATATGTAACTATATAATATGTTGTGTATACATCGGGTGAGACTTAAATAAACAATTCTCTTTCCTACTGATCCGTTCAACGAACTACTACATGTAGTGAAACGTATGTTATGTAGTGTATGACATGGATTGTCGGCTGAACGTAACCCAATACTCTTACTTTGGATCAAGGTGACCGGAACTTCCTTCTTTCATAACCGGAAGTCCCTGGAGATCCTTCTATTTGTTTGCACGTGAATATTACAGAACAGTGCAGTCGGAATAGGTCGGGCTGGTGCTCAGTGAATGGATGCACTATGTATAGGTTTGCAGGGAATGCCTCTATCATATATATGGAGGTGCAAACGTACTGATATGTGTTACATTTAATCAGGTATTAGCGATGCAACAAAAAGATAGAACCGATATAGTCCACGATGTAATTGCTTCATGAACCAACATTTTGATTGAATTGTACAACTGGAATTAGGCATATGCTTAGATTAAAGCCAAACGGATAAGATGTCACACATGTTTGCAAGGATGCTCATTCTGAGGCGGTAATGTCTTCTGACACTACTGTTCTTGTAGCTCCTTGTACTGATCCGGCGTCATTAGCTTCTGCCACATGGGTCATCTCGACATCAGTTGTACTGTATGAAGGGGGAGTATGTGGGTGTCTGTGAGTGTAGGAGGGGTCTGTGAGTGTAGGAGGGGTGTGTGAGTGTATGCACAGGACTTTGAATAATTATAATAAAATAGTATACCAGTTATCTACATAGTAATAGATAGATGGTATACTATTTTATTATAATTATTCAAAGTCCTGTGGTGTATGTGAGTAGAGGACGGGTCTATGAGTGTCTGTCAGTGGAGAAGGGGGATGTGATTGGAGGACGGGTGTGTGAGTGGAGGACGGGTTTGTGAGTGGAGGAGGATTCTGTGAGTGGAGGAGGGGTATTTGAGTGGAGGAGGGGTATGTGAGTGGAGGAGGGGGATGTGAGAGGAGGAGGGGTATGTGAGTGGAGGAGGGAGATGTGAGTGGAGGAGGGGTATTTGAGTGGAGGAGGGGGGTGTGATTGGAGGACGGGTTTGTGAGTGGAGGAGGATTCTGTGAGTGGAGGAGGGGTATGTGAGTGGAGGAGGGGATGTGAGTGGAGGAGGAGGATGTGAGTGGAGGAGGGGGATGTGAGTGACACTTATTAGGATACTGTTGCGTATCTGGGTGCCCTTACTGAAATATTGTCTTGATAAACAGAAAATATCCATCTTATCTGGCACGTATTTTATTGATGTTGCCTCATCTCTGACTATATTAACATGGACCTTGCTACAGGAGACTCTTCACCAGCTAGTCTCTCTTGTATTCCACGCTGATCACTGTACTGTGAGACTGTGTGGAGAACATGCCATGGCAACTTTTACTTCTTGAAATCCTGTGCTTCACATTGACTATATTACGCTTTAAAAGTAACGACATTAACATACTATATTATGTGCAATGTATAGCTTCGATCTCCTACTGAATTTTCTTTCCGAATATCATTATCATGTATTTATCATTGTTCCTTGATATCAGATATGAACTAAGTAGAATGTTCCATGTAAGGTGATTACAATCTTTGACGCATCCTCGACACACAGACTTATTGAGTTACTACTGTTACTATGGTAACTGTGCACTGTTCCTGTGTTCCATACGACGTGTTCAACTGTGCATTGTCCGCGTATACTTGTTACGTCCGACACTATCTGACTCTGCAAGACATATGACTGGCTTTGATCAGACACTGTCGACAAGAAAGTTATAGTAAACTACAATTAATTGTGGCGTGCAAAAACCTGCATGATTTTCTTTGCTTCTTCCTGTTGAACATAAAGCAGACCCGTCTCTCAGATAACGTTTTTATAATGTACATTTCAGAATAGAGTCGTGATTAGTATCGAGCAACAACAGCTGCAGATCAACATAGCAAGACTACGATGTCAGAATCAACTTGCGCCACTTACACTCAATGTGTCAGGTATGATTTCTAGCTGCCCGATATATATTTGTGGACTTTTTTGTTCAATATGTTATCGTGACCCCGAGGTATCAGATATAGTTTGTGGAGAAAATCGGTGCATCTGGTGAGGTGGTCCTGTATGCCTGGAGGTAGTATGGTTGGGATGTACCGTAGAAGTATGGAAAAGATGTATAGGTCTGTTGGCGGAATTATTTATCATACATTTAATCACATTCACAGCATTGCTAATTTAATGCCATAAGTATAATTTGAAAGTATTAGTTCCGAAATATATGGAATTTTCAATCTGGATCAGAATTGCTTGGGCGGGGAACTCGCTGTGTAGACCCTCGACTGCGGTGTTCTTGTGTTTGTTATGTCTGTGGTTGTCCTGTAGATATCTGAGACATGACACTGCTGACGGTTTTAGGTCCGTCCTGCAATCAGACCTGGGATGAGCTGATGTGTTGGCCGCAGACACCCGCGGGAGAGGTGGCAGAGCAAGCCTGTCCGCAATATGTCCATGGCTTCAACCTACAAGGTAATAGCTACAACCTACAACCTACTAACGTACGTGACCTCAACCTACAATGTAACCTACGTGGATTCAACCTACAAGGTAACGTACATAGCTACAACCTACAAGGTAATAGCTACAACCTACAAGCTATCGTACGTGGCTTCAACCTACAAGGCAATAGCTACAACCTACAAGCTAACGTACGTGGCTTTAACCTACAAGGTAATAGCTACAACCTACAAGGTAACGTACGTGTCTTCAACCTACAAGGTAACGTACGTGGCTTCAACTTACAAGGTAACGTACATTGCTACAACCTACAAGCTAACGTACGTGACTTCAACCTACAGTGTAACGTACGTGGCTTCTACCTACAAGCTAACGTACGTGGTTTCAGCTTACAAGGTAATAGCTACAACCTCCCAGCTAACGTACGTGGCTTCAACCTACAAGGGAACGTACGTGGCTTCAACCTACAAGCTATCGTACGTTGCTTCAACCTACAAGGTAATAGCTACAACATACAAGCTAACGTACGTGGCTTCAGCTTACAAAGTAATAGCTACAACCTACAAGCTATCGTACGTGGTTTCAGCTTACAAGGTAATAGCTACAACCTACAAGCTATCGTACGTGGTTTCAGCTTACAAAGTAATAGTTACAACCTACAAGCTATCGTACGTGGCTTCAGCCTACAAGGTAATAGTTACAACCTACAAGCTATCGTACGTGGTTTCAGCCTATAAGGTAACGTAGATTGCTTTAATCTCCAAGGTAGCGTACATTGCTTCAATCTCCAAGGTAAAGTGCATGGCTTCAACTTGCAAGGTAACGCACATGGTTTCAACTACCCTGGCTTCAACTCTGGTAACGTACATAGTTTCAACCTACAAGTTAACAGACCATATTTCACAATGACCACCGATGGCGGCAACCTACAAGATATCATGGGTGGCACAACCTGTAATACACATTGCACCGTTTCAACCCTAAGTCCGAGGTAACATGGATGGCGTTAACCTACAAGGTAACCAGATATATTGCAATAGGCCGCACTATGGTCACATGGATCGTATGTCAAATACCGGCAGAATATTCGTATACCGTATTAGGAAGTAATTCGTTCGTGGATTCCATTAGAAGTCTCCCCTGCTGTTATACACGGCCAGTTGTGCCACGTATTCAATTAAGTATAAATAGATTGGTCAAGTCCTACTGGTTTGTACTGTTGCAGGTCGAGCTACACGCACGTGCATGGCTACTGGCGACTGGTACACTCACCCCGAGTACAACCAGACCTGGACCAACTACACCGACTGCTCCTCTACCCAGGCCGTCAACTCTGACCCCACGTTCGCGGTTAGTAGTCACCGTCACAGCCCCAGTGTCCTGGACGACTAGCATACTCGTATACATGACCATAGCAAAATACGTATGCATAGACACCAGCATTAATATACTAGGCCTCTTTCTTCCTGAGTTGTATGCTAGCGTTATTTTGGTTATACGATAGACGGTGGCCGATTTTGTTTTAAGGTGGCCACCATAGTAAAACGCTGGTATGACACTAATTTCTAGAACAATGTGGCACTTTTAAGCCTTGAGTGGTACATTTCCAGTAAATGCTATTTCTAAGGTGTTACATGTTATATATTAACTAAATATGTCTGTTTCGAATGTTCCTGATAGCTGAGATATCGAAGGGCTGTGTTTCTTCTAACGTTATTCACCAGCCATGTATTGTCCCGAGCACGCCCATGATGGCACATGGGAAGGGAAAAGTAGTAAATTATATTTATGAGAATAAAACGATATAATTGGACAGACACTCGACCAATAACTATATTAAAGTCAAACGTAATAGTTATTAACTTCGAACTTGTTTTTAGTAGGCATATTTATAGCATTTGTTAATATCTATAATGTTGAATGTCTTCCAAGCACAAACACTATTGATCATGTGTGTTCGCTATCACCGTGTACTAGCAATCGTCCAGTGTCGCCTGTGACTCGTGTGTGTGTGTGTGTGTGTGTGTGTTGGACTTTACTTATTAAAGTGGGGCACGTGTGTGGAGTGGACTTTACTTATTAAAGTGGGGCACGTGCCTGCCTCCTTCTGTCTCAGCAGAACAAACAACAGGAGATGCTGACTCTGATCCTGACTGGGTCTGACTTCCGGTCACTGGGCGTTGCTAGGGGCAGTGTTGCTGGAGTCATGCCAATCAATGGCAATCATGTTATAATTGAATCTAGTAGCTGTATCATCTCTATCACGCCGGTGTTAGTCACAATGGTTACGACGTAGATCAAACTATTCATACAATGTCTGATTGACCACAAGTCGTTTTGCAAAATGAATACCGGTAGTAGGTCAGAGGTCATTGAATAGCCTAATCATCCAGAATATATTAGTTCTAGAAACGTATTATTCGCATGAATATAGTTATCATAATACGTATTAACGCGGTATCGTTAACATTCATCAAAACAAAATGCAGCGAATTTCATCAACTTTGCCACTATCGATTTTTTTCCATTGATTTTGGAGCTATATTACGAAAAAGTACAAAGCGATCAAAGACCGTCATTGATAGAAATAAACTAGTTTCTCGTAGGAACGGAATGAAACGTTTTCGAAGTAATTATGATTGCTTCCTCCAGATTATCAGTTATTTCTCCCGAGGGACAGCAACTAGACCTACATTATATACCATTAGTCTCAATAGTGTCGGCCTTGTAGGTGTACATCAACCTAGTTCGGCCAGTAGGACATAACAATTGTCGCCATTGGTCAGTGAAGGTTGAAATCTAGGACTACAGAAGAGGTACAGTTAACCTGTAAAACGATTCCATTCAAAATGTACTTCTCTAACAGGCGCCGTTTAAGAATGATATTCTTCAAATTCCACATTCACACGATACGATAGCACACAACTCAGATCTTCGCCATAGTATTCATTGTAACCCCAGGCCAGTACCCTCAACCTCTAACACGCGCGGTGTAGACAGGGGGTGCTCCAATGTGTAATCATAGCGGAACGCCGATAACCTATATCAGTTCTGGAACGGAAGTCCTCGGATCAACAACACATATCGGTCAAGTCAGCCAGTTATATCAGAACTATTAATTTTAACCTTGTCTCCCAATAACCTATATTGAGTAAGTGGAGAAGAAGTAAGCAATAATAGAAGAAGCGGTAACTCCAGGAATATATGTTGGTTATAGGATGCTGGAATAGTCAATTCAATTAACTTCTGTATCGACCTTTAACTTTGCATTAATACGGCTTAAAATGAACAGATAATAGTGTGGTTTGAAATAGTCGCTGGAGCCGTATTCTTGAACATGATGTGATGCCAGTTTTGGCTGCGAGGTGGTGCCAGTGCAAAAGTGGTGGATTTTTTTCCAATAACATTTCTCCTTACAATTTGCTCGTAAAATTGCTGCATAGGCTGAATGTACGCGATACACACGAACTAGTATTCAATTGGGTGGTTTCCCTAAAATAGTACAGCTCACCCACACACGCATACATAACCATAATGCACGAATACACTATACACACAATACGCACAGGCAGACAATGCACACGCACACGATGCACAGACACACAAGCACACATGCGCGCACACATACGGCGACGGCAGGGTCATTTTGAACAAGCTATACCAATATCAGTTCCTCGGTAAACAGGTATACATGTTCTGTTGTACCTCATGATGAGAGTTCCAGCACCACTCACCAGCTGAAGAAGTAGAGCAGTTATTTAAGACGTTGTGAATGAACTTTATCTAAGTACAGACTGTCTGTCTGTCTGTATGTTGATGTATCTCGATGACCGCATAATCCTTCCGTCATGATTGTTGTCAATAATGTGACAATTGTTTTTATGTATGAACCAGCATAGCTCGTGATACGTGCGGCTTATGCTGCTCTATGCTTGTCCCAGTCCAGTATGTCATCAGTGAATGATTCTACGGCGCGACTTCAAAATGCTCAACGGACTCAGCAATTCACTAGCAAATCTAATACCAGCAGGTATTTGTAGTTGTCTGAATCGGTAATGACCAAAATGAATGCCCATCGTATTGTACACTGACCTTTAGTGTCATAGTTTGATCTAAGGCCATGCTCGGTAGCATCTGTCGTAGCAACGTAGTACACATTATACAAACGCGACATGATCTCCGCCGTAAAGGATGGGAGCGTATGATCACCATGTTGAAATCTCCCGGATCAAGGCAAATTACCAATTGTCCATTCTATTAAGCTCAATGTTCAACTGATCGCGTAGGGCGATCGGGACCCGCCTCGGCGGAATGATTGCGAAGAACACTGTCACCAAGTGTGATATCCTCTCCTTCGAGACACCAACATCATGTCTTCCAATAACATTATCCAGGTCAATAGGAAGCCTACATTAAACTTCCGCAGGGTACACCACACACTGCTGCTAACTCAACACTTTAGAGAAAATAATAAACAATATCAATTAATAATCAGTCTATTTAAAAGGGTTTGATAAACTGCCCTTAATGTTGTCGACCAGCGGGTTTACCGTGGCTAGGTTAGTACGAGTTGGTAAACGTGCGCTTGTTGCAATTGTTCGACACTCAATTCGGTGCTTATATTTAAAAAAAGATGTACTTATACTTTCTGCAAGATAAGATATGCTGATGTAACATGTTGCCAGACATATAAAATTAACTTCAAATTACAATAATACTATTAGACCTAACACTAAGAAGACACCATCCTAACTATACACGAATGGGTTCAACTCGTTTACCTACTTATCGTGTTCATTAAACCAATGACGAGTAGGTAGCGACACGTGCATGTGACTACAGTCTGGCTTTCACTAATTTTTTGATTACGCCAGCATGGATGTGGAAAAAAAAAAAAAGTTAATAACAAACATATAGCAAAGTACATTGTCAACATTACTGCTAGACTCGATTCAAATGTGGTTAACTACACTCATTTGATATACCGGTAATACCTCATAATTATATAACTCGCTCATCCATAAAGTTAAACATAAGTCCTCCTACTTTTCATCTGTTAAAATATTATAAAGTATTATCTGGAGATCTCTTGGGATTGCACACATACGAGAAGCTGAGTTCTAGCGCTGTGAGAGTCGTCATTTAAATATGGAAGCATTAAAATAAGTACCGTCCTTCGTAATGAATGTCCATCTTACAATGAACACAGTGTCTGACCTCTACCTACTAATTCACCTGGTGACTGACGTATCTCATTGACCTACTCTACTGGGTATCATTTCTACACGCCATCGAGATGAATAGATCCTATAATCGTGACAGCTATTCTTGGTATCCACATACTCTTACTTAAACTATAATACGAGCTAGCTTCAGTAGTTGTTCAGTGTCTGGAGACCAATTTACAGTATACTTGTAGTACCATGTAACGTGAACATACGATATATGATAAAATGCGAAGGTGGTGTTTTATATAGCTTATTACATATTGAGTCATCGAGTTATACTTAGATGTCATGTGGAGTGTTCAACAATACTGGAGTGTATTGAAACCAAGACTCACATATTATTTCTCAATCACTTGAGCAGGCAACTTCACAGTAAGATCCATAGCTACTATGATATATGAGGAGACCCAAGGAATAGGTATAAAACACAAACCATATACTTGTATGTCCATCAATGTATTTCAAGAGAAGTTCGGTAACGTTTTCTTTTCCTTATTACTTGTACTACCTTTCACTTAGAATCTGTTTTTGTGGTTTCAGGAACACCTGGGACGGATTAGAGTGATGTACAACATCGGCTACGGCTTGTCGCTGACATCGCTCATGTTTGCAGTCTTTGTCGTGTTATACTTCAAGTAAGAATGTCCATATCTTACTCCAAAAACCTTGTAATTATCAATTCCAGACAAAAGTTGAAATTATTGACAATAAATGTTGAGGTCATGATGATCAGAGTGAGTCAGTGAGTGAATATGGAGTTTAACATCGCTGCGGGAATCTTTCACCCATTTGCAACGATAGAACAATTATTTTACAATATGGGTGATGATCAGGAGAAAGTATTGCTACAATATGCTTTTGATACTACATCTTAAAGTAATGATAAAGTAAAGATCCGTTTTCATCTTCACTCGAGTCATTTTGAAATGGTCTTCCATTGTATTCCTTTGTTTTGGTTATCACAACACTGTGGGTACAGATAATAGAGTAGAGAATACAGAGATTGCTGCTCGCTGTTAGAGGTCATCTGGTGCTCGCTGTTAGAGGTCATCTGGTGCTCGCCGTCATGGCCACGTCGTACTAGTGGACTGCGTATCCTCCGTAGTGGAAGGGCGTAGATCTTACGTCGTCTCTCGTCACGGACAGATATATGCCATGTTAGTACATTTATGTATTCTCACAGTTAGTTTTCCCGCTGGCAGGCGTCTCCATTATCCTCGGAACATCGTCCACCTCAACCTCTTCATGTCGTTCATGCTGCGCGCCACGCTGTCCATTCTGAGGGACAATCTGTTCAGAGGTGGACTGGGACTGCCGAGGGACGTGTGCATAAACACCAATGGACTGCTGGAGTTCAAAGCCGAGGGAACGGTAACTATGTGTGCCTAGCGCCTATATACACCAGATAAACCTCCAGTAGAGTTGACATCAGTAAAGTTCAGAAACATTATCTATGATTTGTTGCTGAAATATCCTCTGATTTATTCTATATGAACCCAGTTTTACCGTTGAAATGTATAATTCATAGACAAGACTTAGATTTATACTATTAGA
This sequence comes from Lepetodrilus ovalis, assembly GCA_032361185.1. Lineage (NCBI taxonomy): Eukaryota > Metazoa > Mollusca > Gastropoda > Lepetellida > Lepetodrilidae > Lepetodrilus > Lepetodrilus ovalis. Next base: position 9,688 of record JAUTBQ010216894.1, on the reverse strand, counting down.
TTTACTATACCACTGAGAGCGGTTTGATTTAATGAATGGAGTATTTTCATTTGTATTTTGATGAGAATTATGATAATTTAATACTCTGCAATGAAACAGGCGGCTTCAGTTGCCTTGCCTCCATATCCTGTCAATGGTAGGTGATAAGCAAGCCGACATACACGTCAATATATTGGGTGTCATGTTTAACACTGGTCGATAACAGCATGCCAACTATACGGCTGATCAGTAGAATACATCTCAACTAAAGGGTCAGTTGATGTTGGTGCTTTTTCAGAAATATCTTTGGTCCAGCGTGATAAATGTGTGTGTGCTAGTGGCGCTTAGCTCTTCATTGATTACCACGTGCCCTTATTGACCGCCTGAAGAATCCTCTAAATACATGACCACATCACGTACCGTACGGAGTGCCAATGAACATGCTTGTGTGTGTACACACTTTGGGATTGCTACCATTAACCTGTTAAGGTTGAGGAATTGAAAACTATATAGATATACTTGTGTTACTATCAGGGTAAACCAACTGTGTGCACTGTACATGTATGTCTGTTGTTCTCGGAGATCAATGATAGAATAAAGAAATTAATGTTGAGTCATTAACATTCATTGTGCCATGAAGGTAATGGGTCACGAAACCACATTCCATGAGGCGCGAGGGGGGTGTGTGTGTGTGCGTGCGTGTGTGCGTGCGTGTGTGTGTGCGTGCGTGTGTGTGTGTGTATGTGTAAAGTAGAATACTCGTATTCTGTAAGTACTTGTAAAACTGTTTCTTTCAACGATTAACATCAACACTATTCGAAGATTGTCAAATAACAGTACATGTACTTTGGCAAAGACAGCATACCATCAGATAACTGAGACTGCAAAGATTACCAAGTAACTGGCCAGTGTTAGGAGAGGTATCAGGGCAATCAGGGCGCTCTATGTCTACCAATCCCACTGCAAACAGTGTGACCAAGTGTGTATAGACAATCAGAACATCACAGATTGACTATTGATTGTCCTTCTCGTATTGGACCACTGTTCTTCACACGGAGGACCTATAGATCATGTGATCAAGCTAACTCTAACTTTTAGAATTTCAAGTGGTAGAATTTCTTCTACTGTCATGTTCTCTTGTCCAGATGCCCTGCTGGGAATGCAGGACCCAGTGGAGTGGGATATCATCACTAATACATACATTATCATCACTAATACATACATTATCATCACTAATACATACATTATCATCATTAATACATACTAATACATACATTATCGTCACTAATACTACATTATCATCACTAATACATACATTATCATCACTAACTAATACATTATCATCACTAATACATACATTATCATCACTAATACATACATTATCATCACTAATACATACATTATCATCACTAATATATACATTATCATTACTAATACATACATTATCATCACTAATACATACATTATCAGATCAATTACTGCCATTCATTCCAAGAATCTTAGTTTGTCGTATCTGTTCACAAGTAACATAGTTTCATGAACTGATTCAAATACTGGAATCTATATCGATATTTTATGGTCGTGTTCGAATACTGGTTCAATATAGTTAGGGATATGTCATTCTCTGTCACCATGTCACACAGAATCGAGTTAATATTGACCTCAATTAAAAGTTTAAACAATCCTATCTTGACTGTAATAAGAAATGGATGTTTTATGGATTATTTATAAGGTGTAATGTGTGTTAAGCCTCGCGGACGTTAGGGATGCCAAACACAGCTTCTCACTGCTTAGAAGATTAGTTGTGAACAGTTGGCTGCTGAGGTCAGTGATGACACGTGATGACACATGGTGACATATGGTGACCCTACTGACTACACGTGCTTTGTAGAAGTATGTGATAGTATCGGTCATCTCCATTACATTTGTAGAGCCAGAAAGGGAAGATAGAAATGGAAGAGAGGGAGAGATAGAGAGAGAGGGGGAGAGAGAGATAGAGAGGGGGAGAGAGAGAGAGAGAGAGAGAGAGAGGGGGAGAGAGAGGGAGAGAGAGAGGGAGAGAGAGAGAGGGAGAGAGAGGGAGAGCGAGAGAGAGAGGGAGGGAGAGAGAGAGAGACTGCGAGGTGGAGGAGAGGAAAAACTCACAAGAGCATAAATATAATTATATATCGGTATATACAAATAATAAATAATACTGTAGACATGCACCGTGTAATACACAATGCATGGTTTCCTCAAGAAATTTTAATTAGTATTATAATCTCTTTTGTCCTCAGCTATTCCTTCGTTTCTGTTCAGCATGTTCATCTTGATTCAGGATATTGGCCTACATGTTCATGCACCTGGCGGATTCTGGTCAAATGCCTGCTGTTGGTAGTGAGGTGGTCGACTGTTTCGTTCCAGCACTGGCAATGTAAGCTGCTTCTGACGTGGTTCCACTACATGCTGGCGGCCAACTACATGTGGATCTTTGTGGAGGGTCTGTACCTCCACAAACTCATCCTGGTAGCAGTCTTCTCAGAGAGGAACACCATCCGCTGGTATATACTTCTGGGATGGGGTGAGCACGCCGCGATGCAGTATTCTTCTTATCTTTCATGTCTTAATTTAATAACCTTATTGTCTGAAACATCGTCGATAGTCGGTATAGTAGTGAGTTCCCTCGTATGTTTTATATTGCACATCGCCTGGTCCAAAGAAATGTAAGAGGAAACATGCGTCATAGCTATACGTACCAAGATTTCGTAAACATCAAATTAGTAAAAGTAGGTTCATTAGCATTTTAACTGTTTAACTCTTTGTCTGTGTGTGTATTACAGGCGGGCCTCTTCTCTTTGTCCTGCCCTGGGTTGCGGTTCGTGCCAGTCTTGAGGACAAGCTGTAAGTATGGAGCTACAGTTGTAGCTACAATTGGTTGAAAGTCAAAATAACGGAACCCGCTACAAATACAAGTCAATTGCATCACAGACTTTTATCGCTGCAGTGCTTGAGAAGATGGTTAGTTTAAACTATTGTAGCTATAAAAGTGATTCATGCAACCAGACTTACATTTGAAGAGAGTTCCGAAGATTTTACTTACAACTACTGTAGCCTACAACTGTTCGGAGTACGGGCCCCATAGTGATGTTGGATAGCATTTGTACGTAGAATTATGTCGTGTCGAGTGACACAATACATAGAAGTACAATATCTGTCCTTTCCAAGAGATGCCATCCTGATTGCCGACAGATATTCTGTTACCATCGCCATGGGACCATTCTTGTACAACAGGTTAAGGTCTGTTCACGGCAATACCATGTTATGACACGACTGACAAAAAGTTGATTTTTAATAGAACGTCCTGGAATATACCATGTAAGTTATGGTTGGGCATGGGCAGATGGTGGCCATACACTAGATCATCGGATTCAAACCAGCCTCTGGCACGACATCAAGGTTCGCAGAAGCTACATTGCGAATGATGTCATAATATCACGCGTTGAAGACGAGATGTCCAATATTGCAAATTTCCTCGTGTTGTGATGTTGATAAGACGTGATGTGATATAAACGAACTGTGCCCCTTATACAAGAAATACATGTATTGGTTAACTGCCAACGAACATATATCGAAAGTCGGATACTCGTAATGGTGTTCTGCTTATGTATTGTAATTGCGAGGATGCCGAACAACATCACTGGGGCAATGCTTACTTTCCTTGCTTCAGATGCTGGAATACTAACCCTACTCCAGGCTACTTCTGGATCATGAAGGGTCCAATCATAGCCGCCATCATTGTAAGTCTCTGTCTGTTGTCGTCTGTTGTACGTATTCTTGTATTGTACATCTTAGATGGTACCTTAAAAACATAATATCGTATTCACTTGACCTACTCAACCATATGCAATAAAGTGTCTACAAAAGTGTTGTGTTCAACTATCTATATTTCCTCATGTCTACTCGTGAGTATTTTCAAATTTACAACCAGTATATACAGTAGGCCGAGAAACTCTGACCGTCATATCTGCGATTAGCTGTACTATGGAGGTAGAGTATCTCGACCTGTATATACCGGTACTAGTAGTCTTAAGTAGAAAGAAAGCCTTTACTGGACACAAACTGCAAAGTACTTGAAACGTGCAATGCCTTCTTTCGATGGTTTAGCAATGATCTCTAGTTATTTAGCCATATTCTAGGATAACATAATTATGTAGATAGCAACGTGTATTATACATGTTAAAGCTAGGGGAGTCACTAGAGTTGTATGCCTTGAAATGGGTAACACACATAAATAATAGTGTGGTACAGAGCTATTACGAAAGCAATGATATTTTGGGTAAATTTATGTCAATTGTAACTTTAGTTTACAACGATCACGCTATGCCTATGAATAGACGATACTGATTCATCAACTGAAATGCTATCCTTGTGTGTTATTTGTGGAACAAATAATTACTATTGCTGGAAATGTCTTGAAAAAGTGCATCCAATGTCAAAGTAATCTATATGCCATACGATCACCAGACATGAGATCGTCTGTGATGATAAACTTTTATTATAATGAGCTAAGCATATTTCTTTTTATGTACACTATCTAATTTTCAGGGTTCGTTTGTGTTCTTTCTAAACGTTGTCCGGGTGCTGTTCACGAAGCTACAGGTCAGTCGCTCCAGTACACCCAGAGCACGTAAATGTAGATACAGGTAAGTGTCATCAATGACGTCACCAGTGTTTAGGGCTACTAATGTCATTGACGCCAGTCGTGCGGGATGCTAAGACACTGCCACATACGTAGGCCCGATAATGGGGTCCCTAAGGCCGCCCAGCTGACAAATTGAACTGATTTGCTTTCAAAATGAAATATTAATTGTAGTGAGTGTTGGAAGACCTAGGTCTCATATTACACACTAGCATGGCTTTAGGCGTCTTCATGTACCAGTGTTATTACAAATGTGTGTCCTATGACAGTATACATTTCAGTGGAACACCGTATACACTAGTATCTTAATGATCATATAAGGGCTACTTTCAATGACCATACGGTTTGGGTCATATGATATCCACACAGATTAAGTATAACTGCAGTAAGGACTTCCAGGATGGCCAATGCTACTATTAGTGTATCTGTGTAGGCCAATGCTACTGTTAGTGTATCTGTGTAGGCCAATGCTACTGTTAGTGTATCTGTGTAGGCCAATGCTACTGTTAGTGTGTCTGTGTAGGCCAATGCTAATGTTAGTGTATCTGTGTAGGCCAATGCTACTGTTAGTGTATCTGTGTAGGCCAATGCTAATGTTAGTGTATCTCTGTAGGCCAATGCTACTGTTATTGTATCTGTGTAGGCCAATGATACTGTTATTGTATCTGTGTAGGCCAATGATACTGTTAGTGTGTAGGCGGCTGCCATATATACACATAGAGCGACTCCTCCGGGAGAAATTAAGTACTGCAAATTGAGACCGGATTAACTTTATAAAAGAAACATGACACACTTGATATTGATGGATTGTAAAACGAAATGTCGTCCCTGATGAAGTTTTTCAGTGTTAGTCGTTCAATCTACATTTACTTCTGGTAACACTAGAACCAGTTAGCGCCTGTCTTAGCTAGTCCTATTGGGGTGATATTTTAATTGTTGTTTACAGCCGCTTTCAAGATTTTAAATATTAATGGTGCCACAAACAACAGCACCATCAACCACTTTCTACTATAGCCACCTTCAGCCATGTACTTATAACTTCTGGCAGGAAATTAGTTTTCTATCTTAAGTTGTTTCCTTCCCACGCCCGTCCACTTTCAGGTTACAAAGATTTATATTAATTTAGCGCGCATGACTTTCTGTAGTAGCAGCTGGAAACATCCATACAATGTCTGATTAATTTTGCTGCCATCATATGTCTCTGCAACTCGAAAGAAAAACCATTCCAGGTACGAACTGGGAATTCCTGTCACGAATCTGCCATGGCCACTAACAGAGCATACTATAATACTTTATAACAACGCTTTATGTAGTCATCAACGAGACAGAAACATATGGGAGCTCGGTGGTTCTTAGTAGATACGAGAAATTCCTGAAAGCGAGCGGGGTGATATAATGTATTGAACACTGGTATTTTATGCGAGCACTAGATGGATGGAGAAAGCATTGTACGGCTGCTTTACATCTAATGTATGCAGACGTATATGTTCGCATGCAGTCATCCTGGCACCCCAGTGGTACATATTCCGCCCAGGAGTCTGTCCATGCCGTACACCATGGCACACATTTAGCGCAAATTGCGCAACAACCAACAAATGAAATAATTTTCTCGATGAATTTGCTGTATAAATCTATCAAATGAAATAAATGTTGTCATTGTTCTATTAATAGCTCTTATAAACTGCGCAAGTTTCTCTCCGGATGTGTGCCAGGGTGTACGGAAAGGAGAGAGTAATTACCCTTGGGGTGTGAGGATGACATGCAATATACAGTATATATTTAGCGTCAATAGCATAGCCATGATAACTATGGTTTGTTTGACCTTAGCTGTGCGTACTACATTAGTAGGAATACTCACATGTAAATTAATAGTAATAATAAAAAAAAAATATAATAATAATAATAATAATAATAATAATAAAAATAAGGCTACTTTTAATGCGCCAAGTATACTCCCTAAGGCATGCTCTAAGCGCAACACTATTATATCTGGTCAATGGATCTGTGCATACTCCGCGCACCTTCTCAATTCTCTGGGGGAGTATACAACCCAGGCACCATATTACTTATTACGTTCTCACTTATATAGTACCCCGGCACACATCGAGGGAAAAACTCGCGCAATCAGTCTCTAGGAGCTATAAATAGAGCAATGTTAACATCTATTTCAGTGGATGTGTGCCAGGGGTAATATACAAAGTGCTAACGTAATCACCACTTCTAGGGTGGGAGGATGCCGTTTCCAGCGCTACAAGGTTAACATTGAAACGACCATTGTTATCCAAGTAGTTGAAGCAATCGTAAAATGTCGTATTATGCGCAGCAACTTTCTTGTAATACTGAGGTTGTTTTTTTTGTTGGCAGGAAATTGGCCAAGTCCACGTTAGTGCTGATTCCTCTGTTTGGCGTTCATTACATCATCTTCATTTGCGTGCCGGACAAAGTGGACCCCACAACAGAACTAGTCCGCCTGTACTATGAGTTGTTCTTCAATTCATTCCAGGTAAAGTAAAACAGGTGCTTAAAGTATCACACAGGCACTGTTACCAACAATGACAGCTTTGAGTGATGTTCGCTAGTGTCCGCTTATTGATTTGATTTTATTGCATATTCTGTTGCAGGGTTTCTTCGTGGCGTGCTTGTTCTGTTTCTTCAATGGCGAGGTAAATATCTATGTCAATATTTACTCCGAGTAATGGACTATCGTTACTTATATTCATTAAAAGGAGAAGTAATAACTCATAAGTACGTCTTTGTTGTGTGGCATCCTCTGAAACAATGCCCAATGCATCTTGGAATGTAATTGAGATGGAAGTCATGATGCCTTGGCCATTGTTTCAGAACTTTCTATGTCATCAGGTTCTAGTGTAACCAAACATACCGATTACGTGACATTTGCAGGTCCAATCAGAGTTGAGAAAGATGTGGATACGTCACAAGTTGCGGACCAACTCGCGGAAGTTTCAGAGGATATACTGGCACGCCTCTTCCTCCAGTGGCCGCCATCACAACGCTAACTTCGACAGACCTAATTCCAAAGAGGCCTTGAGCAAAACTGATTCTGACCGTAGTTCATGTGAAAGGAAACGTTTTCACTGTTTTTACGAAAATGGAAAGTGCTATCGTGCGGCGACTCTTCACAGTGTTCCCAGGGACATCGCTAAGGATGTTCACCAGATGGCCGTCGTCACAAAGACCAACAGTTTTGTTTGATAATACATTCGGACGATTCGCTAAACATGAGAGTCACGGTCGTAGTCGTGGATATGTGCAAGCTCACTTTATGAGCACGTGTCCGATGTTGCAACCTGCCCAGACCCGGTCACTTCCGAATAGACGGATGCCCTTAACAGGGGCACACCATGTTTGTGTTTCTGGACGATGTGCCGCCCATATGCGTGTGTTTAACAGGGGAAGTGTACGTGAATGTGAAACAATTCTTGAGATTTGTTGACATTCATTCGTGGACAAGTCACGTGGCGTTAATACAGTGGTACGATTGACTGCATACCAGGTTGCAGGATGTTAGCCAAACATTGTCATTCACATGCTACCTTATTTAAGACATATGTATCAGTAACTTACTAGTTAAATAAGTAGGAATTCTTTAATCCAACAATTATCTATAATAATGACATCGAGCATGCCTCGCTTGTCCGTTCACATTGCGCTCAATATCGTGAATTAAACTATCGCCTTAGCCTTCAAGGCGTATTCTCAACGTTTGTATTTGTCCACCTTTGGATTTCGAATGAGCATTCAGTTTATATATGAGTCATTCTCAAAAGATGCCACATTTTGGTGACATTATAGCATGTCTTTTCAGTAACGATGCGTTTTGTGTTTTAGATAAAATAGCATCTATCTATCTTCCAGTTTTCCAATTGAGGTACATTTGTTGTCTAGATATAACAAATTAATATAAACCACCACAAATTTATATTTACGTAGAACTGTAACGAAATGTACCGTTACTTAAAAGACCGTTACTGGAAAGATATATCAAGCGAAAAAGATTCTAGCCCTAGTATCTTCAATACTGCAAATAAAAAATGGTCAGTAATTTTCATCAGCATAGTAATAATATGTGTTACAGTAAAGACATTAAATAAAATCACGCTCCAATGTATTACCTTTAGCATGCAATTTTCAGCATTTGTTTCCTCTTATGCGACTCAGCACATGGCTGGCTAATAAACTGAAACTGGCTGCAAATATATATGGCAGCAAGTCTTATTTACTCTAGTTTTTCTATGCCGTTTCAGCAAAGACAAACATGTTGTGGACAGAGGTAAATAATGTTACATGAGCTAAATTAGGTAAGTTTGTCAAATAATTGAACTTAGTAACTTAGCATTGGCTATGTAAGTAATTGATGGGAATTTTCAATTACTAGCATTTTCCATAGAACTGTAAAGCTCCAAAGTCCTACTTTTAGACCTAGGGACAATGAAATTTATCTCGTTTGGACCCTTAAACAAAACAAATGAAGATGAAATTAGTTAATATACATATGAAAATGAATTGCTAGTGTGTCTAACTCCTATTTTTGATATACTAGTTTAACAAATTTCATCTCAAAATTTTAAATTTCAACAATTTTATAGGCCTGGAAGAGAAAACGTGGCATCTTTTGAGAATAACTCATATAAACTATACATTTTTCAACGATATACTGCATGTCATCCTCGGAAACAATAGTCTATTCAGGTGTTGCATAAGATTACGTCAGGGTAAATCTTGTATTACTCTAAGAATTTACTGTCTTTATTGAATGCATAACAGCATAATAACACACTGGTTAAAAAGCTCTTTCAAGTCGGTACTCATGTAATGGGCATACGATGATGTAGAATTATTATGCATGACGATGACGCCGATGTTCAAGACACACAGACAACATACGGTAGACGTAACCACCATCCTCGAAAACACAAGCTATTGTGACTCCACTAGGGGTCATGTCGTTGCCAGAGCTAGCAGGATGACGGCAGTAGTCATTCCTGTCGATATTTCTATAAACAGACTGGG
>JAUTBQ010216783.1:0-21050 GCA_032361185.1 Lepetodrilus ovalis | reverse complement strand
GGGTGGGGGTGTTCGTGTAATAATTTAAAATACCTTCTTTCTTTTTTTCCCCCCCAGAATTTGAGGTCAGAAAATATGTGCTACAACTTATTACAAAATAAAAGACCTAAGCACTATTATTATAAAAACATTGTTATTGATCTGGTACATATGAGTTGATCTATATTTTTTGCAAAGACTTTATCATGTTTATGATGTGTGGTTAGATCTCTAGAATAGTCATTCCCTTATAAAAGGTGTCATGGTGTGTTGGTATTCTTGGATTATATTTTCACCCCAATATAGAATTGTGCAATATCTCAGTTAAGATATATGCCTAATAGAAGTTAAACTGTATTACATCCACAATGAATTATCATTCACATGGTATCTATGAAGTTAACAGAAACTGTAATATGCATGACAATATTCATTATTATGAAACAAGTATATTCCAGAAGTTACATATAGATTGCATACCATCCTAACACTGCCTGAATAATGACTAGTAGAACATCTTAGAACAGTGTGAATCTGTGATCTGCTTCAGTTGTTATAATGCTATAGTAATAGTTGAGATATTTTACATTGATGTGTGCATTGAATAGTTATTAATATTAATATGTACAGTACCGGTAATCATAGTTTGAAAATACTTATCAGTAACTTAAGTACCGGTAGGCACTTCTCAATGAGAAACTGGATGTGCAAATTGGCTTACATCATGTACATTGTAACGTGTAAGCAACAGTATGGTATCAAGTACTGTAAATGTAAGCTTACTGTAAACATGCTTAAGCTTGTAAATAAAGAAGTATACCGTTTGTAATTAATTATTTTATCAAGTACTATTACATCACAAGTCATGCTTTAGCTATTAGTTATCATAGAACATTGCTATTGACATGTTAGCAACAGTTGTGAAATGAAGTACAGTACTATTATATCAGTCGCCATGCATCAAATACTATCAATTTACAAGCAATAGTATAAATGTCAAGAAGCATATGGATAAGGAAAAAATAAATTGTGCAAGCAGTTGTTATGCTAGGTACTATATATAATATTAGCATACAAATTGCAGACAACAGTTGTCATATCAGTAGCTTGCAAGCAACAGTTCAATTATTTAGTTCATTTGATAATAGTATATCATGTAAGGCCACTGGCCCACATACAGTAATACATTAATGTATTTAAATATCGGACAATACATGACATTACATAGACAATACACAGATACATGACATTACATAGACAATACATGACATTATTTAACAATATTAATTTACATTGGCAGACAGGATATCATGTCTTAAATATAATGCATAAAATGTATAAATAATTGCAAGTTTATTATTACCTTCTTGTTACCAACTAGTAAGCAATAGTCATATCATGTACTACATGTACTATCTAGGCTTGTCATAGTGGTATATTAAGTAATATAAGCATTTATGAGCAACAGTTGGTAAAGTTACTGTTGTTAATGTTGCAGACAGAAGATCCTAAAGCCAAACCACCAACAGACCTACGTACAGAGGCCGACCAGCTGCTGCAAGAATTGGGCATTCCCCCAGCAGGTGTGTCTCAGGCTTGTGCCCCCATTTTACATTGTATCCTGTCAGTCATTTATGAACAGGGGAAAGCTTCGTCATGCATGAAACCTTGTCCTACTGTGTTTACGAGAAGAAAAGTAATTTTAATATTATATAGGGACAATTTGGAATGATAAGTAAATATAGTATAAGGGTTTAGTGCCAGAATGCATTATCTCGCAAATTTGTAAAAATGAGTTTATTGCTTATTTAGCATGACTCATATTTAAACCTTTGACAAATTCAATACTGTATGTCAATCGCAAGTAAATGGATATTGAGCAAATGCCAGTTTTTGTATTTCCAATGTTTCAATTGCAATTTTACTCTGATTGCGGTAAAGTGGAGATAAGGTGTTCTGGCTCCATCCTGACAAGTAGTAGATGTTTTTACCCCATTATCTTACTCATCACGTATGGATGAAAGATTCCTACTGTGACTTTAATCAACAAATCGCTCGCTGACTTTGGGATGACTCTGTTTTGGTTGGTGTTGTTGTCAGTGGCACAGTACAGTGGTGAAGTGTGGACAATAATGTTACAGTGAACTGTGCTAATGCTATTTATGAATTAAAGCTGCTATAGTTTCGCGAGATGCAGGACCCGACAAGGGAGGGACGAGAGGAGCACAGCAAGTTAAACAAGGGGAGGCAACTCATGCAGTCGCTCAACCCAGGTAAGAGCAAGCATCTACACGTCTTCAATCACTTGTACGCAGTATCATACAAAATGCATGTATGCAGTCAGGCACTGTTAGTAACTGTCTCCGTTATAACTGTTTAATCATCTTGCAGATTAACTTCTAAACAATACTGATTTCCTACTATTTAATTTAACTCGATGAATGATTCATCCGATAATCTGGTTGCTTCACTTACCACTCAGATTTTAACAAAAATGCAAGTCTCCAGTATAACAGGGTCTGACTATTTCAATCTACTAAAAGATAGCATTGGAGATCCATCCATACTTTGCTATGATTATAAATTATGGCGCTTTTTGGGGTGGGGGCTTGGATTATCTCCTCACACCAACTTGGATATATTTGACCTTACCCATGTTTTGCTATATGCTATATTTTTTAATGATGATCATTTATCAGTAAGGTAAAAAATGTCTTGCATCATGTTGGATAATTTACTTTTCAGTCCGAAGCGCAAAGTCAACTTGGCGGTGTGCAAGGTGTCAGAGACGAATATTCCGCCGCGAGAACAAGTGACGTACAGCAAGGAGACACAGACCGTCGTGTCAGAACCACTGGACAAGGATGGTCAGTAGAACAATATTTCTCTCTTCTACTTGTCTTTACTCTCAGTGTCACTGGTTCCAGTTAGTGAAAGATTCTAGAAAGCGACTATAAACTCCATTACAAAAAAAAGAAAAGTTTAGAGGATTGTCACGATATCTGTGCACAGTATTAGACAGGGGATTGTATTCACGATATCTATGCAGATATTATTCAAATGATGATTGTCATGATATCTGTGTACAGAGTATTAAACGGAGGATTGTCACGATATCTGTGTACAGAATATTAGACGGAGGACTGTCACGATATCTGCACGGAGTATTAGACGAAAGTATATGTCCTGTAAAGTGTAGACATAGCCATTTTACGAGTGCTTCACCCTATACCGATCCCCAAATTCCCAAACGATTGCCTTCTCTGTGTTAATATGTGCCCAACTATTCTGTTTTAACACAAATCAGGTATGAAAGGCAGTCGAGGTGTCGGCAGTGAGTAGCTAACTAGATTACGTTCAGATGCGTCTTAGTCTTTTTAACGTGGACATGCTAGATACCTGTCGCCACATTTGTGTACACATGTATATTAGCCTGCTCTAGCCTGCGTCTCATGTGCCAGTTTCTTTCTGTTTACATGGATTTTGTAATGTACGCCACAGTTTGCCATTTCATGTTCAACAGCCTTAATCTTCTATGTCTATGGTGTGATGGGCTCTCTTGTACGAAGCGGCATAGCTGTAAGGAACTCTTAACTTTAGTCACTGTAAGGGACGCCAACCTGAGCAATGGTATGTGACTATAGCCGAGGTTACCTTACAGTTATGCCGTTTTATTCAAGAGATTCAAGGCCCCAATATTACAAAACCTTTTGAGTGAGATTTCCTGCTGAAGCTAAAAAAATAATTGTGAACAAAACTTTGAGATGAGTGTAATTTTTAGATTTACTTTTCCTAATTTTCCTTTGTTTTAGTTTTGTGTTGAAAATCATTGAAAGCAAATGTGGCACATTCACTGAATCCATATTAACGTTTTAGTGGATCCAGGAAAAACACGATCTGGATTGGGAATAACAAATTAATTTCCAAATTTATGTTATACAACCCATGTTTAACCAATGGTCATAATATAGTGTATATATATGCTTTTGTTTTTGAGAGAGACATTCTGTTATAGTTGTTTCTCAGATAATTGATATTGAGGGCAGGTGGTAGTACAATCCCAACTTGGGAGCCTGGCATCAATGTTCACTAAAGTTACCATTCTGACATGATCATAATAGGATTCACTGTCTGTAGTGTGACAATGCAGTTGGTCCGTCAGTACCAGCCAGTGCTCACAGGTTTATTCCTGCCCTGAGCTGACAAGTCATGATACGATTGAAAGAATCTTAGAAGTGGCTTTACACCTCAGTTTAAGAAAAATGGTATTGCATATGTATTCATCCTAAATATCAACACTACCAGATTGAATGTTATGCATCTATGGCTGTTGTATTACATTACCAGTATTGAGTAGGATTCTTAGTCATTTTAAAGACTTATCAATTTTGGTTCCTGTATTGAAAATAACATGCTACGTTGTGGGAAAATTAAAATATTTCATATTCAATTTACCGATTACTAAATAATTATATCCCTTTTATTACAATTGGTCAAATTTTTCATACATTGACCTAATCTCCCATCAATACTTTAATAGAGACCTGGTGACCTGTATACTCTCCCTTCAAGTCAATACTTCAACATCTTCTCACACACCTGCAGTATTGTTTGATAGTTTCTGGTCATTAAATATACCTTTTGAAAAAGTCCAATTTAAATACATTTTTTTTTAAATTTATTTTCTGCATTATTGTTTTGAGATGGCAAATTGAGCAAATGTATCATTCTTTTTGTGTGCATTGTTCTTTTTCCAGCAATGCATTGACAGTACATTTTGTCTCGTTAAGTTGTACGACATTGTGCTTCTGTGTTTGATGCTTTCAAAGTTATTATGGAAATTGTTTTGTCGATGTCCAATTATTTTCTGTGTGATGTTGAATGCACATTCTAATTGATTTTTTTGATTTTTTTTTATGATATTGCATGTACATTGTAATTCCATTTTTTTCCATCTCTTTTTTTTGATTTTATCACCACAAATTCACAATGAGAATCTGAATATTCTAACTACATTAACACATGCACTAATTATCATTATCAGTTCAAGCTGACAATCATTACAAATTACTCTGCTCAAATAATATTTGCATCATGTATGTTATCTTGTTATTTGCAAGGACAGTTAATTTCTTTACCTTTTGACATGCTAGTTCATCATGGGAAGATGTTCTCTCATTGATCCCATCTTTCTTGACACACCTTTCCTCATTATGCCTATTATTAATATATTTATATGTTTGAAATATTTGCCAATAATATTACCTAAAATATGTTAAAACAAATCTTGTATTCATCCCTACTGGTAGTGCATATGTAACTATATCAATCAGAGATTGAAACTTACTTTAAAACTTACTAGCCCGAATAGAAGTACAAATAACAAGAAAAATGTGAATTTCTACTAGAGGATAAATTAGAATTGGAGGAAATGGCCCGTGCTAACGGGCTAATGTTAATTTTGATCTCTGTTAATTAATAGACATCTATCAGTATCCATTTGTCAGGTGGTCACCTTTGTTTTTACATGACCCCCTTCTTGCTGATTTCATTTGTGTGTTCTACCCTACTTTCCCACTTCAAATTGTGTGTTGATCCATTCCATTCTTGGACACACGTACATGTCAAGTTACCATTCACACAGGGTAGTGGGTGTCGAGTTGAACTTTAACCCTCCTCCCGTACGATTCATCACACTAACAGCTTTATGGGAACATCAGGGTATAGTTTCTCGAAGCTCTCGTAACACTGGAGCACTCGTAGTGGTCTCTTATACATGGTGCTCGTGCACTTACGAGAGCATTATGGCTTTGTAGTGGATCTGAGAGCTCCGAGAAACGATACCCTGGTTGAACTGAACAGGATGAAGATTTGCCTTAACCATCCCACTGCTAGTAAAACTTCCTATAGTGCGTACTGAATATCATCCTCGCGCACCAGAGGTACTCGTTACGTTAACACTTCATATCGGCCAATAAATCAGCAGATTTCCGTGGATCTACAGAAAATTGCCATGCCTATATACAGTCCTCCTCGCACCCCAGCCGTACTTATTATGTTCTCACTTATATAGTACCCCTGGCACACACCTAGGGGAAAACACATGCAAACAAACAGCTAATTAAATCATTTTCCTGGTGAAATTGCCATAAATATCTACCCAATTAATATATGTTCTATTTATAGCTCCTGTAGACAGTTTACGCTTGTTTTCCCCCTAAATGTGTGCCAGGGGTACTATATAAGTGAGGACATAATAAGTACCTCTGGGGTGCGAGGACTGTATACAGGCATGGCAATTTTCCGCAGAAATCTGCTGATTTATTTGTCCAGTGGTCATTGTACTTGTCCTGGATGTGGATTGGGGCCAGGCGCAGCCTCTAGACCCTGGGCGTGTTTTACACTGACACCGCACTAGTCTGTGTACTACTACTGCAGATGAGAATCTTCACACATTCACAGTGTCACTCCCTCTGTTAGATGATCATCTTTACATGTTTCTTCACCCCTTTCTGTCCTCAATATCAGAACCCATGAGGATTTCTTACTTTTCTTTTGTGTCTTAAGGAGAATTGTGTATTTCTACCATCTTGCCTTTCTTGGTATTTGACAATTAATGAGTATAAAATACTTTCTACTACACAAATTAAGCGTGTTATCCTTTGTCAGTTTCATATGTTGGTTTCCTTTTGCAGTCTTTGTTTTTTCGGTCTTGATTATCAGTTATCTTCAGTGATTTTATTTTTCTATAGTACTGTACTTTCCAATAAGGTCTGACATCATTTTATTTTATATACTGAAGTAATTATTTCAGATTTAACGAACTAAATAGTAAATTGCAATATACTGTAGGTAAGGACATTCAAATGTTAGGTAATGGTCTATATTGAGCAATTAGCTAATATATTTACTGTTCATTTGCCAATGCTAGCGCGAGGGCCTTGGGATTATTACGGTAAGTGATTTTCATTTTGGGGGATTGTTGGTGAAAGTACCATTACAATGATTTATTTTTTCCCCCTCAAAATTATGCATGAAAGTTTACAATTTACCATTAATTGGTCACATGGTTTCCTTTCACAGTGTGACATTCTGACAATGAAGATGCACCTTCCAATCTTAGTCATAGGTTATTAGAATGTTTTCCTGTGATGTGTATGACCTATATTATCCTAATAGTCTTCACACACATTGAGTTGTACAGTGAGTACACTATTATCTGCTGTATGTTGTTGATTTGGGGGCCTTCTCAGAAATGAGGTTTGGCCATTCGTATTATCGTAGTTGTCCATTTATTATCTTCTGTGTGTATTTTTAAAAACTACCGGTAGGTTAACATTTCTAAGAAAATTTACTTTAGTGTAAAACATTAAAACTATAAAAGTTGTGATTCCTATATATTTATTGTAACTATGGTTAGTAATTATTTAGATCTATACATTAGTGGGATTTTATTTTTTTTTATTTTGTCTATTATTTTTTTTTAATAATAATTTTCATTTAAATTACCAGTAGCTGAAAGTTCAGTACAGTGTTCTAATTTTTATACTGGTATACTTTATCTAATTTAGACTTTACACTTTTTCTATTTATTTAAATTAAAAAAATATTCTTTGAAAACTAGTAATATATCTTTTCAATTTGCAAATATTCTTACTAGCAAACCTAAAGCACCGAATCAGAGAGGTTAGTTATGAACAACTACAAACAGCACAATTTTCAATTTCCAAACTTTTTCTCACAATTTCTCCTTTCTAGATTCAGATTCGAGCACATGCAGCCCAAAACTGGGTATGTTTAGTTGATTGCTAGATGCTAATATGTCACCTCAGTGTATTTCCGTTGGTTACTGTAACATTGAGTTTTGTATATAAGCTTTTTTCATAGTAGTATCAGTACTTCGTACTGTAAAGTAATTGTTGTGTGTAACTCTGTACTGCAATATAAAAAATATTAATTAATTATCAAAAATAATATCTATTTAGTATTAATTAATTTAGTGATTTAAAAAAAAAAATTGTAAATAAATATTTGCAGTAGTTATTTTAGTTTTTTATATTACAATATTAACTGTAATTCTCAAATTTCAGAAAGGTTTTCTATAGAGTAATTGTCGTCGACGTATGGGTGAAAGATTCCCACTGTGACGTAAAACAATAGCTCACTCACTATAGAATATTGCTGTCACATTTTTTATTGAATTGATTATGTAGTACTGACTGTATCTCTAGCTACGAGGCAGGAATTATCCAAAATACTTTCAAGGATAGTTACTATGGTGAGCTCGTTTGATTTTGAACAGATTCTAAAAATAGGCTTGTATCTCTTTCCTACCGACATGTTCAGGGTCATCTCCACGTTATGGGTCTCCAAAGTTTATGTTTCCTAATATGGAATGGGATGACGAGTTTTCTGACATCGAGGAAAGTGATGACGAAGGTAATAACGTTGTGCACGAAGACAAATTGTGGCTGTGTTTGTTGGCCCCATTAGGTTCCAACTTCCCTTGCTCATGTGATTTCAAGAATATAATGGAATGTCCAAATACTGGACTAAATACCTCAGGCTGTTTTGATTGGTTGACATCAAAGTAAATCTGATTGGATGCCTGGAGAGGTTATCTGGGCAAAGTTGGAGACAAATTGTTATTAGTTGACTGAGGAACAAAATCTGATTGGCTGCCTTTTGATTGGTTTACTAAGAATTACTAGGCAGTGGAATTAATTCTGATTGGTTAACTAATCTGGAAGGACACTGGAGAAAAGATGTGCATACCATCGACTTACTTAATCAGCAAAATGTTCCAATAAATAATAGATAAATGGAACAGTTTTTTTCATTGCAATTATGTGTGTGAAAGCTAAACTACAAGTAGAAGATGGTCATAGGTGCAAAAGGTATATGCAAGGCAGGACAATTTAAAAAACTTGTCCAACTATATTTATATTATAAAGGTGTATTATCTCCTCTTTTAGCTTGTGTAATATTCTGGCATGTTGCAATGGTATATTTTGGTTTGATGTTTTCGAAATATTTGGTTATTTCAGCATGTAAGACTAGGAATATTGGGCAAGGGAAGTTGGACTACACTTTAGCATTGTTTGGCTGAACACCCTATTTTGCTGTTACTGTCACTATATATCCAGCTTCAGTTATTTTAAACTTTAGGAGTCTGTATACAACTCTTTTGTCTTGTTCTATATTATATATAGTCACTTTATGCATGAAAAACAAATACCTTACAAAGCCACTTTGTTTCAGTATTCCTAGAATACTCAGATGAATTTTTTTTAAATAGTGTTTTTTTTAAAATGTTCATAGTCACCCCTTAATACCATAATAGGCCTGCCTAGAAGCCTTCAAGGACCAGTCCATTGACATGAACAAGGGACACTATGGTGTTTTGTTATATTTTCTGTCTCTTTCTCTTGCACATGTTACATTCATTCCTCCCATATGTTTTAATAGTACTGTTACATTATCCTTAGATTGGAAGGTGCATTTGGTTACAGAATGTTACAGTGATCATGGTTATAGAACTTGAAGAACTGTAACTACCATGCCATGCAAAATACTTTTGTTTTTGACATGCTTTCTTTTTCTACTTTTTCTAAATGTTTTTACTGGTGAAACACATGTACCCGGTAGTTAGATTGCTCTCTTTGTAACTTTGATGGTCTGTAGATGTTTTGAAGGTGCCCTGCTAGATTTGAAAGTGATATTTTGATCATGATTTGCTCACAATTTGTAGACCATACTCTGCTACTAAGTTATATATTTAAATTATTATATAATTATGATATAATAATATAATTTATATATTACATACACAGATTAGTTGAGATCCTACCATAAGACGGAGTGACCTTTTCATAGCTTGACAAAATTTTGTTGATTAAAAAAAATATTATATTTCATTTTAAAGCTTCTATTATCTTGTTTGTATTTGAAGAATAATTTTTATTTAAAATGTTTTGTTGAAACCCATTTGTGAAAATTGATGTAAATGTTATGTAATGCATGTACATTACCTAGCTATCCATACAGAATTGTCTATACCTTTCTCAGCCTATTATAGATGCTGAATAATTGATCAAATAGTAGTCAGCTTGTGAACTTTCGGTAAAGTGATCTTTCGACAGAACAGTAAAAGCTTTATTCTGATAAATATTATTAAAAAAGTATTCATTGAATTGAAAATTGATTCAACCAGATATATATTTGTATATTTTCCCAGTTCATACAGTTAATTTTAAATTTTTGTTTTTAAATGAAAACCAAATATAATAGACTAAAGAAATGTGAACTTTGGACTGTCAGTGTCATATAACTCCCAATTGTTTTATTACAACAAGATCAAGAAAAAATTATGTTGGGATTATTATCATCGACATGTAAGGCAAAATCGTTATATTGATATTATATGGATGACCTTTTAATATTATTTTCCAATCTATTTTCAAAGATAATCATCAAAGTTGCATGAACCATATTCTATCTAAAAATGCCTAAGTAGCAGATTCTGTAATGTTTCTGTAATATGCTTTTATCAGAACCAAATGCCTGTGCATTGTTTCTGCCAGATTATGTAATGCTTTTTCTTCCATTCCCCCATTCAGTAACTGCAGGAAAATGTATACAATTCTACTGATGATAATAATTCCAGTATATAATTTTGTGAAAGCAAAATATTGCTTTGTAAAATATTCTATGTTTAAGTTTAGAAATGAACATATTGTATCTAGTTCATTGTTGGTTTTGGTACAAAATGGAAGGCTGGGCTTTGGTAGTAATGTGGCCTGAATAGCCAAACTTTTTATTGAGAAGGTGCAAATATTAAAAACATCAAATTTTATTGTTCATCATTCACACAGATTTCAGTCATATGCACAAGATTACTTGTTGATGAATGCTTGTAAATATAATTCCATTTACGAGATCAACATCTGTATTTTAGCATCATGTGACATTATCACACTGTCATTTTTTGAATCATGATCATTCACACGTACATTTTTCATCTCGCAAAATTACATTTATTTTGACATTGCACTGCTTGCATGTGTTGGGTTAGTTTCTGTGACTTGTACGCTAAGCTGAGGTATGGATAGTGTTCTGCTATAGTGCATGATGTGCTGTGATAGACCAGGCCCTCATTTATCATGGAAAAACTACTCAGAACTCGGCCGAGTTTAAAACTCAATTTATAAAAAAAACCCACCAAATCCCCCCACGAGTTGCAGTTTTCACTTCACAGATGGAACGAGTTATTATATTTTAGAAGTGCAAATTGCTGAAATTCAGGCATCAGTTACTTTAGTGACCTATTGGATTTGTTTCGACAAATCAAGCACATGTAGAAGTCGACAATGTGGAAGGTCTGTGCTAGTGGTTGCTTGTGTGCATGACCATCAACCCTGAATTATCAACAGCCAACATCCGTTAAAATATCACTCGTAAATAAAGCTGGATTTAGTATAATAAGAACTGGAGAAAAGAATTCTACAATGTTTACATATTGGTGATGTCAGGGCTCCAAGCTTGACCTACTTGCCCTCAAGGCTAGTGATGGCAAGTTGCAAAGGCACCAAAGGTGTTATATGCTAAAAAAAAATAGGTTGCCCACAGTGTAATTTAACTTGCCCCTGTAAGTCAGGCATATGTCAATCTAGAGCCATGGATGGTGTATAATTACCGGTATATAGGTGGACCATTGCGGCTGATCGTGTGCTGTAGTATGTGCAGTATTGCTGGTAATATGAGCTGTCAATATAGGTGCAGTTATCACTGGAAATGATGCAAAGTAATAACAACAGAGCTGTAGCTAAAACAGTGTTCATCAGGTTGTGTATATCATTTGTGCTTTCGCAGTATGCATAGTGGAGATGAACTGTGCATATTATGTTGCATGTCAGATATAGTCACGGTCGTACTGACAGTCTGTCATATTGGTATATTATTATTTTCTTAAGCATTTCATATTTTCCTTTATTTGGCATGTTCAGATAATTTATCATGTTTATATATATCTTTGAATTAATTTACCATTTTACCCTAGATTTTAGAACAGATGTGATGTATTGAACAAACATCAGATATATGCTCCTAAGTTTATATTAATACAACAACAGTCTTTTCATCAAGTTATTACACCCGTGTTTAGCACGTTATTTTGTGTTTCACCATGACATCAATGTAATAAAACATAATAAAATACAATATTATGTGTATTTCTAACCATGATATACAGTACCCTATTTTTTGCTAACATTAACTAACAATGCTGTGTGTTTTTCACTGTGCCCATATATTTGGAGAGCAGCCTCATGTAATTATTAACACTTAGTTCTTGTTTATGACAATCCTGAAAAATCAGACGATGATGCAGACACGGACTCGATGGACGTGGCGTCGACGGAACCGGGTCACGGGCACCGCATGCCTCACGTGGAGATGGTTCAGCCAGCACACACAGCATCCTCCAGCGAGAAGGACGATAAAGAGCTTAAATGTGAGTATCTCTCTCTCTCTCTCTCTCTCTCTCTCGTTTTTATCCAATAATGCATATATGGACATGGTAGTGTTGGTACCTCTCTCTCTCGTTTCTGTACTTGAAGACGTCATGTCACTGAATTCTATTCGCTTTCGAGCAATCTGTTTCACTGATTTAGTCGTTCTTGAACGTTTTGATTTTGACCCACCTCCGAGCTCGTCTTCAGTCAAAGCACGTTTATTCTTAGATGTTTTTTTGACAGATTTATGTGATGCTACCGCACTACCACTTTTCTTCTTTGCCTTCGGCATGACGATTAGCTTAGCATTCTAGCATTGATGTAACGAAACAAATAAACAAATCATGAACTGTGTGAGAATGTTTGGATTTTCCGCCATAGCTAACAATTTAGAGTTACTTGCCCTTGTTACCCACTAAAAATATTTTGTTTCATTTCTTTATGTCAAAGTTTAGTTGTATTATTTTCATTCTTTTCTTTATTTAGTCTACCTATTTATCTTTTAATTAATTTTATTTATTTGTTTATTTATTTAATTGTTATTTAAGTATGTCGATGCGACGATTTAAAGTAATATTAAATAGTTGTTGATAATATGATACTTCGGTATCTAATGATGTTTTTTTGTAATCGAAATTGTAAGGGTTCTTGAAAATGAAAATATTCTGCCGCTCATACTCTGTAGTCTTCTGTCCCATCTCATGATATACTGAGGAAAAGGAACGGCTCATAGACACGGCCTCTGTGTGTGTGTGTGTGTGTGTGCGTGTGTGTGTGTGTGTGTGCCTGTGCGTGTATGCGTGCGTGTGTGTGTGTCTAGATATTATATATCGAATGTCTTGCACGACAGGTATAGACAAAGCAATTATTATTTATTCAGAGCAAACGTAACTAATAAATGCGCATGCTGTAGTTAATAGTTTCCCTTATACCATATTTGTGAGAATATAATGAGAAAAACAATCATACAATACATAAACGCAATAGAGCATACTAGTATATCCATGATATTTTCAAACGCATTGACTAACAACTGGCATGCGTACACAGATTCTACGAGATACTACAGTTTTCTTCCTTGCATCCCAAAGTTGTCAGCCAATTTGAAACATCAGCATGCCCATGCTCGTACGCAATGAGAGCAGCTGTTTTGTCATCTTCTCCTCTACTGTTGATACTGACGACCTTTTCCGATAGGACATATTTCACAATGTGTATGTTGCCTCCTATGCAGGCCGAATGGAGGATATTATTCCCGAATTCATCGACACTTGATAGGTCACAGCCTCTTCTCACGAGGTAATTGAAGACCTCCCGTTTATTGCACTCCGCTGCGATCATGACAGGAGTCCGTAGATACTGACCGGAAGTGTTTATATCTGCGATGTTCTTGGACAGAACGTGCTCCACAATGTCTACGTTTCCACCGATTGCAGCAAAATGAAGAATATTGTTTGCTACGCTGTCTGTATCAGTAAGGTCACAACCTTTGGACACCAACAAATCAAAGATGGCCTTGTGTCCTTTCAACGCGGCCATCATCACAGCCGTTCTTCCGAACACGCCTCCTCGCGAGGAAACATCTGTGCAGTTCATCGTGAGTATCTTCTCGACAACCTCCAGGCTCCCAGACATAGAAGCCACGTGTAGGATGTTCATGTTGTCCCTGCTCAACAGAGACATGTCGCACTTCTTCTCAAGGAGGATGAGGTCAAACACTCGCGAGTGACCCTTGTGAGCCGCCATCATCAGAGGAGTCAACCCCTGCTGACCGTATCCGTTTATGTCAAATACGTCAAGGGATATGAGGTAATCTACTATGGCAACGTGTCCTCCACAGCAGGCGTGGTGCAGCAGGTTATCTCTGTTTCTGTCGGCAAGAGTCATGTGACATCCCTTGTCTGCCAGTGAGAAGAAGACCTCTCCGTGAGCCAATTGGGCGGCAATCATTACAGCTGTCGTGCCGTGCTGGCCTCTACTGTTCATATCCACGTTGTTCTTGGCGAGGACGTACTCCACGATTTCCATGTTTCCTCCGATACAGGCACTGTGCAGCAGTGTGTCTCCGAATTCACTCGTCCCGGAAATATCACATTCTTTGATTAAGAGCAAGAAAAAGGCGTTTCGGTTCCCTTTCTCGGCCGCAAGTAACAATGGAGTAAATCCAAATTTGCCCCTCGTGTTCAGAAGGTCTGTTTCCAAGGATAATATGTAATCAACGATTTCCACGTTCCCACCTCGGCATGCCGAATGAAGGACGTTGTCACGATCGTCATCAACTGTTCTGCTTGAGATCTCCGCACCATGTGACACCAGCAGGTCAAATGCATCTTTATGCGCCATCAGTGCAGAGGTCATCAGGGGCGTGGTGCCACCAGGTCCTCGAGCATTGAGGTCAGCGTGACATAGACCAATCAGGTGCTCGATTATCCGTATGCTCCCACCTATACATGCAAAATGCAAGAGTAGACCTAGTGATTCCGAAATATCGTCCTTTCTGCTGAGTAATATATAGAACACATCCCCGTGCGATTTCTTGGCAGCTATCATAAGCGGCGTTAATCCATGCTTGCTCTTTGCATCGACATCTACGTCGTGTAGAGCGATAATGTACTCGACGATTTCAACGCTACCACCTCGGCTTGCGTGATGAAGCACGGTATTACAGTTCTCATCCAGTAACGATAAATCACAACCTTTACTTACAAGCAAGTCAAATATAAGCTTGTGTCCTTGTTTTGCTGCTAGCATGACTGGCGTCTTGCCAATCATGCTTCTTACGTTGATTTCAAGCTCGTCTTGTTCAAGAAGGTACTCGACGATATCCTTGGTGCCACCGGTAACTGCCCAATGCAGGAGTGTGTTCTCTTTCCTGTCGGTCAGGGATAGGTCGGCGTCTTGGTTTACCAACAATCTGAACACCTCTCCTTGACCATGCTGTGCAGCAACCATGACAGGTGTCTTCCCGTTATGCCCTCGTCGGTTTAGTAAGCTTGCATCTTTCTCAAGAAGTGACTTTACGATGCCGATGTTCCCTCCAATGCAGGCTATGTGAAGAAGATTATTGTTGTTCCTGGTCACCTTTGTTAAGTTGCAACCTTTGCTGATGAGAATATCAAATACGTTTTTGAAGCCATTGCCAGCAGCAAGCATCACGGGGGTTTTACTTTCTTGATCTCTGGTGTTGATATCAGAAACATCACGTGACAGTACGTCCTCCAGTATCACGTGATCTCCTTCCAGACATGCTTTTTGGATGGTGGATAACATTGTATTGGCTGTTATTATGTCTCAGGGTAGACACCTTTTCCTTGTTCCTTTCTGAAACAGATAAAGCAAGCGAGATCATCCTCTACATGGGCTTTTTCTGATTCACAACCGTCATTGACTGATGTTAAGTAGGACATGTCCATATGTTTCAGAGAATGGTGAACTATATGCAGCATACACACGGATGCTATGCAATATGCATTCTCAAATGCAGTTATAATCCTTGGTCCGTCGGTACCAGCCGCTGCTTATAGGTTTACTGTAACATTCCTACAGATGTTGCGCTTCCCCTTGCCATAAACTGACAGTGATATGAGAGAAAGAATATTGAAGGCGGCTCTAAACCACAATTCAAATATAAAAAGTCGTATGCATGCCTGCAGCGTTATCTTCGTTTTCTTTTAGCAAATTAGATCGTCTTTTTTTAACAGCACAACATTGAACAAAACGTTGCTGTTTCCCCAACCTTGGTATCACTAGTCACGACTGTGAAATACACTTATGAAGGATAACTTTTAGAATATCAATCCATCCAACATTAATATTTATCACGATCGATGACACCCGCGCTACATATGTTGCTGTACACACGTGTAGATATGACAGACAAATGATAAAAATATGGTGGTAATAACTACATTGATTCACATGTAATTTACCGTTTTACAACAAATAATTTAGATGGAAAGTGTGTTACCTTTAAGTCCATGCTATTAACTGTACTGACTGTATACATGTATCTTACCAGAGGTGTGCATGGTAGTAGTGGACTTTGAATCTGACTAATACCTGTCGTCCTATGTCAACTGTCGTTGTTATCAGCATTAAAGGTGTACCGCTCATAAGCACCATATCTATCTACACCTAATTTTCGTGAGATAATTATTCTTTTTCTTTCCACGTGAAAAACATATCGACTTATCAAAGATAAATGTACAATATTTGATATTTAATTTCTGTCAATTATACTGACTGATTTGTATCTACACCATATAGGTCAAACATAACATTTCCAAAACGGTTGGGTACCTTTAATAACTCTACTATAAGAAAAGACATTCATCGCAACACGTAGGCCCCTACTAGTATACACGTATATGGTTTATTTATCTTAAACACCCCGTGTTGTTCTATTTTCGGAGGTTATTGCATTTGCCATACTAGTATTAATATGGATAGTAAATTGTGTGATCATCTTCATTGGCAACATGATCCACATAAGTGAATACAATAGTTATTATCGTATAGATTTTTATATAGTTTATTAAGGCTGCGTTTGTTTATTATGTGTTGATTATTGACAATACGACTGCAATGTATCTTATCTTCAACCCAAACAAGTGATCACAATCTATATATAGCATGTGCATGTACACTATTCCATTTTAATTTAATAAGTGCAGAGGTCCATTGACTCCAACGATATAAGTAATGTGAGTGAGCGAGTGAATATGGACTTTTACGTCGCTGCGGGAATCTTTCACCCATTTGCGACGAAAAAAGGTATCAATTATTAACTATTTGTGTTTAAAAAACGAAGAAGGTTATAAATGAATAATGTTGTTGATAAACTAGCCAATATATTGCATATATATAAGTAATGTAAACTGAGCTATATTCAAGGCGTAAAACATGATCAGAACACGCATCTTATAGAAGTATGGTATTGGAGGGATCTCTGAATATTACGTCATTCTTGAACAGCATGGCTTCAAGCTTCTAACAGCCATCGAATGGAAAGGATTAAATTGTCAACAAACACAACTCGGCTCTTTTGTCACTTTAAGAAATAGTTTAATGATACAAACTGGACAAATTAACAATATGGCGTATACAGTTACGTCATAACAGATTATGTACATGGTTTCGAAATTCAATTAAATTCAATCGAGATAAACGTAAATATTAAACTTGCAACTAAAGTTGAAAGAACCTCCCGTGTCACACGCATTGGAAAAAAACTACACATTTCAACCTCTAAGATTAATTACCACTGTGTGTGACGAGGAAATGGCAGTTATTTATGACCCACTGATTCACTTTGTTATTAAATAAATAAAACTACAAAAAGTACTTGTATAAGCAGCATCGATCAGCTTCTAAATATTGGCAGCATGCGAGAAACGATCCGGATCGTTACCAATTAAACAGCAAAGTTGTACTTATGAAAGGCAAGAACGAAAACAGAGCAATGTTGACAACTATGCGATTTCAACTAACATATTCATTTCGATTAGTTGCTTATAATGAAATCACATAAGGCGTAATTTTACTTATTTTCCAATGCAAATTAGAGTTTAGGGGGAATTACACCTACAGTAATTCAGAAATTTGAAACACACGACTACGTATGCTAATAAATTATTACTGCTGCATACATGGGAATGGACAATTACTAAATTTAGTAAAATTACTAGTATATAAAACATTAAAAAAATTTTTAGACACTTATTTCCTGTCGATCTTATAGAATAGCAGTTTAAAAAAATAATAAAACAAGTATATACAATCGGGTCGCAAAATAGTCGTGATTTGACATTTTTTCTTTGTCAGATGCCGATTGATTTCTTCCTTTTAAAAAATAGGTATATCAATCAGCAATCTTAAAAATCGACCACGAAATGAGAAACTGTCAACAAGTAATCCTAAAGAAACAAATTGCATCCAAAATATTCCATGTATAATAATAATTGTAGTCCATGGCTACTCCGTACGTGAAGGCGTAACTCTAACGTAGCCTCGACCATTAACGTCTACTTTACGTCTGTGATAATGGTCGGAGATTCCAAGATTATGTAGCCTTGGCTCCAAATAATAGACTACACATTTGCTAAGGTTGACAGTATGGTCAGCGTAGAGTTAAGCCTTTTTGTACAGTTGACCCCTAGATCGTACATGTATGTCGAACTAGATTTTGGGAGGTTTTTTTAAAGAAAGGAAACTAATCTATATTTAAAATGCCACTACATGAGCAAGAGATAGTTGCCACGATTTTGCACAGACAGTGATATTATGGCGATCTGGCAAAGGTGGTATGCCACAGACATGGAACGAGACGACATGCTCAGAACATGCTTCGATAGTGAATGAACGTTACTTTAGCACTTTGGTTATATGTTTTTACCTATTAAGATGAGGAAACCCGCATCATCGGACTACCGGGGCAAATAATATAGTAAAAGGTTTGGCTACAGGTAAAAACCGATCGCATACTGGGAGAATTGAATTATCGATGTTCGGATTATCGGGGGTCGACTGTAGTATGTGTGTAGTTCAATACAGCATCTTATTGAGCTGCAGCAAACGGAAGAATTAACACAGATGTCAGAACCTAGAGATGTCTGCTCAACATTCTAGCAAATAGTCACACACATTTACATAAACGAAGATATCACTTACTGATGTTATAGTCTACATCTAGATTTTACTACATGGAATATCAGAAAATATCAGTTACCAAGATGTATTTATATATATTTAATACAACATGAAACTAGAAATCAAAATTTTAAAAAAAATAAAAATTTACCCTTCAAATGTGCGCTTAAAAGTATACAAATGCATATACTTATGGACTGTTTTTAAGAGTTTCTGCGTGTTTTCATTATGTAGTGTGGATGTCTGTAAACTTATTTATACTAACACTGTAACATTTCAATACATAGATGGCAGACATGTCAAGATTGTAACAATGTAGCTTTATGAGGAGGCTTGTCGTGGATTTGGTGCAGGATAAATGATCGCATTATTTTTAGTAGTATTATTCGTATTACATGTACATTGTATTAGTATTATTATATTTATTATTAAAATACACAGGGAAGAAAGGAATGTATCGATGACATTGAAATATACCTGACATTCAGATATTTAATATATAATGCATGTAGTGGATAATACTGATATATAACAGTATGCACACACGCCTGGCAGCTGTAGTGACTTAACACTGCTGCAGGATTCCTCCACCTATTTGCGAGGATGGCAGTTTTAGTACAAGTTACAACCACTCTTTCCACCGATCTTTCAATGACTGTGTAGTGACTAATTGTCGACTGTTCTACAGTCATGACCCAAACAAATCTAAAGCTACCGGAAAAGTGTGGGAAATTCTCATTATTCAAATATTCTAGTCAATATCTGCCAGATGAAGAAATACTCATGCATAGTCAATTCCAAAAACAAAACAAATGTATTGACACTACAATATTATGACATAAGACACCATACAACAGGTATTCATGATAAACAATCTTAAATTTCAAACATACTTAACGTTATTGTTCATGATTACATGTATTATACACTTTGATCGGTTCAGAATGACTTGCAAACTAAATGGGCGAGATATCTGAATATACATTATGATTAATAATGAATAATATTGCTTTCTATTAATAATTATCCATTCATTCAGTAGCCATTTCTATAAATATTATTCCAGCCATGAACCAAGAGTAAAATCAATGTCAATCAAATTATATTTAATGCCATAGAACAGTTTATATTATTTGACACTATTGTAAATTGAGAACAGTTTCTATTATATGATACTATACAATTTAGAACATCTTGTACTGTTGGCCACTAAATAATTAAAAACATTTACGGTACTACAATTTGACACTACATAACTCAGAACATTTTGTACTATTTGCTACGATATCATTACAAATTACAAATACAGTAGATTTAAACACCTGAATTACAACAGTATGGAGAGTCATTAATTGCACAATGTGCCACTGGTGATCTCAACTACTTCCCAGAGCGACAAAGGAAAGTAGTTACAAAATTGAGTTCAGTCCTCATCTCAAATCTAATAGTAAGGATTTTGTCATCACAAGCTGGTGACGGATGTAAAAGAATCTTGAAGGCAACTCTAAACCCCCAACGACAAAAATTTTTTTTTACACATACAGTGCCCCAGCGATATAACACGGTTCAATACACATTGGATTCAGATATAAAGCTGGGTCAGATGTGGATCCCATTTTTATTTTCGCTATTTCCCTGTACTATCGTATAAGGCGGGTACTATAATGCGGGGGTATGTCTTGGACCCCAACTTCAGCCTTATATCGAGGGGACACTGTACATGTATTTTGAGGAATTAGAACAATGTTATTTAATGTTTGGACAGCATTATATTCTTAAAAATAAATTTACTGTCAATATGACAATCTGATTGGTCAACGGGACCCCAAAACAAATTGCATTCATACTTCAATGAACGAAATTTGCTTCTTGATTGACAGTTTACTGGTCGCGGTGAATCAACACTGTAAT
>JAUTBQ010216673.1:0-21058 GCA_032361185.1 Lepetodrilus ovalis | reverse complement strand
ATGTTTACTGCAACATTCAGCGCTACGTATGTTGCGGTTTTCCTCCTGCCCTAAAACTAACAACTTGTGATATTAGTGAGATTCTAGAAAGCGACTATATACCCATGAATTAAATACGTTCAGAGAGATGTCATATTCGAAGCGACATCATGTACTGTTCTACTTTCAGAACACAGCTAACAAGGATACACAAACAAACGTCAACAGAAGAAAAAAGTATCAGAGGAAAGAAATTAAAACTTAGTGAACAAATGCAAAATCTAGAAAGAGAGAGAGAGGTAGGAGAGAAAAAGAAACTCTGTGTGTGTGTGTGTGTGTGTAGCGTGTGACCATGATGAATATTTAATACTAATATGATATTAATTATTTTGGATATTCATTAATAATTATATACTTCTTGTCTTCGCAAGCAAACAATTAAGCCTTTGCCTTAGGTCATATTACAGACATTTTTCTTTTTTATTAATGATTTCTATTTTATTTTGGTTAAGTAAATTGAAGTTTATTGTAAATACTTTCAGGCATGTTTGACTATGAAATATGTCAACAAACGGTGATTGCATGCCTTTAAACTGTTATAAACAAGTGATGGGTATTTCCCATAATCTATTTGTGATCAGCTGGTAATCGTCTGCATTACAACTTCAACTTGCAAATGCAAAGCCATCTTCCGTATGTGTTAAAATCATGTCAGAACTTTTGTCAGTTATCACTCAAGTGTGTAATGATCACTTCACATTTAACCCAAACTTACGAGTTTGAATTAGACCGGTATATCCGTGTGTTTGTTTCTTGTTACGACTCTGAAATTGGTATAAAATTGTTT
This sequence comes from Lepetodrilus ovalis, assembly GCA_032361185.1. Classification (NCBI taxonomy): domain Eukaryota; kingdom Metazoa; phylum Mollusca; class Gastropoda; order Lepetellida; family Lepetodrilidae; genus Lepetodrilus; species Lepetodrilus ovalis. The sequence continues at coordinate 20,232 of JAUTBQ010216673.1, read as the reverse complement.
GTTTCCATTCTTTTTGCCTGTGGGACGCCATCTTGAAATTAGTATACAAAGCTAGCACTTTATGAATTATAATGAGCTATATGCCATACGATTATGTGCACTTTTCAGTTGAAGAATTCTTGTATGCAATTTTATTAAATATCTATATATGATCAAATGGTAATATAGCGAGAATCAGAGCAAGATATACATATTGTAGTAATCGTTTCGTATATGCAGGTTCCCGTTCTGGGTCACGGATCTTCGGGGTCAAGTGGCGTCATACTTGAGTGACGAAGTATAATAATATTTGCCCGCTGATATTGTGGTTATCTTACACGTTGTGTTCATGATATCGTTTTGATTTTTTTTTTATATATCTAGTATCTGCTTCGATAAGTTATATTCTGTGTCTATCGACGATCTACACGAGTTGAAACTGGCGCCTTTGTAAAAGAAAAATAATTAGTGACAGAATCAAGGTGAAGGCTACACAAGACCACACAAACCTCCACATTTACTTCCTGTTTTATTAGAGCAAGGTAGACTTGCTTGGCTCCCACAGTTCACCGTCAGCTGCCTGAATTTTCAAACAACTTATCAAGGTATGTTGACTTTAGACGTTTTACTGCACAGTTGGCGTTGCAGTTGCTGGGCATTTTGATTTTATGTAACCTGTGCAGTGATTGTTTACAAATTAGATGGAAATATATTTAGCTCTTTCCACTGACGTCGTCATTTGACAAATGCTAATAAAACAATGCCTGCACACACCTGCACATACTAAACAGTGCTTAAGCCGCTGTGCAGTATCAACCATGCAAGAAAGACTACCACTAGCTGATCACTATCGGTGAAGACACAATCATTATCAAAAGGTTGTCTTGTACAACAATATACAATAACATTACCTTTATCACATAACTATCAATGGTAACATTTATGAATATATTTGACAAATTCTCAAAGTTATATATAATAATGATATGTTAATAATCATGTTATCTCTTAGGCTGCTAATGTAAAGCAACAGAGTTATTTTCAACAGCGTTATGTTGACTGTATACAGAACTATGTGCTTTAAAAAATGGTATGGAATCATGGATGATTAAAAATATTTTTTTTATGATTAAATGTACTTTTAAAAAATAAATACATTGTCGATTTCCTACCACCTTTTATTAGCCTTCCTTTATTGCACAAGTTAAAAGCCTAATAATAATAATAGCATCTTTATATCTTTAACCAATTCAAATTTGATTTAGAGGCATTCAGCTAGGTCTTCCGAATTATCATGACAGATGTTTTTACAACTGTAGCCTATGAATTCAGTTGTACATGATTTATGAGGTCAGTTTACATCTTTCAGGCATCTCCAGTTGCCTCCAGCAGTAGGATGGTTAAAAGATGGTTTTTAACAATATTGATTTCTGTTTAGACAACTTGATAAGCCCCAAAGAATTGTGCTTTCAATTATTAGAAGTTTCAATAATCAATTAGTGAGATGGTTTTGAAAAACAGTTTTAATTTTTACACTAATCTCAATGATACCCATGGAACATGTGGAAGATGATTGGATCACATCTGGCATAATCTGCTTTGTACCCGTCTTTGCTTATATCATAAATAAATATACTGGTATCATCTACCATGTGATTATACAACAATTTTCATGCAGTGTTAGAAATTCAGAAAATAATAAGGTACTCTTTTCCATATGGCCAATGATAACTTGTGGTCAAATCTGTAATTTGCAAGGTGTCACATAGGGACCTTTAATTTAGCAGATATTCAAATGACCTCCAGGATCTAATTCGAACACTGACATGTGTAATCTCTGATAATTTAACTCATCATGCAATATTGTTATTCTAGTTAACATTATTCTGACAGGACTAACATATGTTACCATGGTTACCAGAACTATCCAAATGTGCCATTGGGGGTTCTAAGTGGCTTAAACTTATTTTTAGAATTGGATGGAATTTGCCCAGAATTTGCCAAGTTCCGATGAAAGTCAAACAATCCTTTCATGAAACTGTAGCCAGAGCTGCTAAACAATGTGTATTCTCATCTGTTTGTATTAAATCCAATTTACTGTTTATATTGAATACAATTTGATAACCAGGAAGGAACAGCTTTCATCGCTACTGAGACAGATATTCAATGTTTACATGGTTTACAGATATCGGGTGTCTACCATGTCTACAGACATTAATGTGACAGGTGATAACTTCTTTTTATCCATGTTCAGGTGATAAAATAATATTCAACATCCTGGTTGTTTGGTCATATTTTCCCAGGTCATTTTTCAAAACTAGTTCAGGATTTTTAGTTTTATTTGTTTGTTTTTGATAAAGATTATTATGGTTTATGCAATGATAATCAGTGTAGCTAAAAAAATTGTTTTAATCCAGCAAAACAAACTATCTGTTATCATTAGTGTTGTATGTTCGCAATATTTTGATCGGATTTTAAGAGCATACAATCACAGATGGTTGACCTATTATAACGGACAAACAGATTTCTATCTGAGACTACTTACATTTGATGTGTCCACCTAACAGTTGTTATGTACTGATGTATAAAATATTTTATATATGAATAAAAGGAACATAACTCGAATTATCTTGCCTTTGGAAATTGGAACATCTAACTGCTAGATTGAATTCTCTCCAACGTGGATCAACAAAAAGGATTTTGACAATATAAAATTGATGATAAGTATCACAAATTAATGTTGTTTGCATTTATTACTCAAATATAGTGCTTTGCACTAATTTAAATCTGTGATTGTATGCCTTTAAAGATGTAAGTATGATTTCTTAAACTAAATGCCAGTCAGAGCTGCGACAGGACAAGCATGAACATGTATGATGATTAAAGGATGGGTTTTCCTCAGGGGCAAGATGTGAGTTGACGTGATTCAGTTGTGACATAATCAGTATCGTCTGAGGTATAGTGGTATACAGGGACAGTAAGTCGCACCTGGGTAATTCCCAGTGACAACCAGTGACACCTACCAGTAATCGGCGATAGATCATTGGATACTTGCTAATTAAGGTTATGTTTAATGAAAATTGCATTGATTGAAAATAGGTCTATAGACTTTGATGAAATTATTTCAATGAACGTAAACCACAAAAGTATCTGTGGTATTTCCTGAACATTATTGCGCAATTGCTAGTTAGGCTTGCGACAGTTGCTATGAATGACGTCTTCATCGTGACATTTTCATGTGATGTCTCAATGGGAGAAAATTCATTGATAATGATAGATTTATAAATAATACAATGAATAGTGAAAATTTCTCCAAAATGGTGTTTATTAATATAATTTGGCTCCATTGCCACTTTGTTTATGTGTTTGAAATACCAGCATGGCAAAGTGAGAAACTGTGGTTAACCAAAAAATATCTTCACTTTTAGTAACTGTACCGTGAACATGATGATAAAGGTGCAATAATTTTCAGTACATTGATCTACATGAACAAAAAAGGTTCATTTGTTTTGTGGGACATTTGAACTATTAATAATTAAAGGATGGATTCTAATTTTGCAAATACTGTATATCTATATATACAGTAATAGAAATTCAGAGGCCCAATGTTAATGCTGGTCAAATCTGTAATTTCCAGGGCGTCCTGTATAGATAACTTTAACATTGCAGATTTTCAATTGACCCCCAGGACTCCCTCTATTTCGAACACTGAACTAACATTAGTAGATTTACATCCACAACCTTGTCATTCTGTTCATGTCCCGTTAAAGAACAGGTTTAACCCTAGAGCCATATGTTAATATTACCTTCGTGTGAAACAAGGATAAATAAATAAAATATGATACTTTTGAAATATTATGACCTGATAACTTTAATATTTGCCCTCAACAGCTGATGATCTTTTTTTTTTATTGGAAAACTATATTTTAATGAAAACTTTCTTTTTAGTAAAATTACTCTTAAAAAGTACAAAGTATGTTTATGATTGGATGTTGTTTTCCTGATTTATATATGGCAAGTCTACAAAGTAATACAGCTCAATAACACGAGAACATTCTTCTTTGATCAGATATCCTGTGACCTTTATTAATAATATCATTGGCCTAGGGGAAGTTGCCAAGAAATGTCTCGTTCTTTATCCATCATATTTTTGATACATGTGTATACAACGTATACCAGACATGCTAATGGAAAATCAGACCACTTAATTGACATGTTTGATGTAAATATAATGTGATTATAATATCATGGAATGATAAAGATCGTACAATGTTCCCACATAAAGCAGGCTGCCCACATTCTCAGTATCTCAGTGTTGTAGCTTGGTCCGTGGGTATCGTAAAATTAACTGGCACTTAAAGCTATAGACAAATATTTAAAATTTTGCGATGTCAAATTAATGCAATGTTAAATGGTTATTTATGTATTTTGTTCAAATTCAGTAAAGGTTTTTCAGTTTGCCAGGGCTCGACAGTAAGGATTGTTTGCCTGTCCGGGACAGATATGATCAGGGACAGGTGCCTCAAAAAGTTAATATGGAACCCTGTTGGCTTTTATATAAAAAAATATAATTGATTTTAGATGTTGAAGTATATAGTGGTTAATTATACATTTCCTTAAAAAGGAAGGGCATGTGAATTAGCCCAGATTAACAAGCCTTTTTAGTTTTACCTACAGTTACATGTCCGATAGCGCACAGGGACAGGTGCCTCAAACAGTTATTGTAGAGCCCTGAAGTCTGTAAAGATGTTTTTAGCAGGTTTCATACGAGATGATCTCAGACATGTTTTACACATCCAATGAGGGGTCATCCGGTGCAGTTATCACACACGCATTGCTTCGTGACTGATGCACACCAGATCTCCGAGTTCTGTGTTTCACTATGGCCATGCTGCTGTGTATTCTCATAACTCAATAATCTGCTATCCCATTTCCTGGTCGTTGAATTACTGTTGCTGGCACGTGGTGCCAAGAGATGCTTAAACTGTTTAACACAGCCTGGTTAAACAACACTCGGGTAAAATGCATAGACGAGGGGGCCACAAATACAAGGATTCTATATCATGGTAAGCTGCAATTATTTCACTGTAGAAGTGTCAGAGGAGTTGAGTAACTTTGTTTGTCAATCTGATTTTCTCATATTGCATGTGTTATGCTATGTATACACTGTTATGTATATTTCCTGGTAATAATAGTAATAGTAATGGATTCTATGTTAAGCATCTTTGTTTTAGTTTTTTTAATTATAATGGTAAAAATTATGTTTATACATCTTACCAATTCTTTTTATAAAACAATATAGGGTTTTAATTCCATTAAAAGAAAGTCCCATGTTTTTGTCACTTTGTTGACATGATTAAAACAGATTTAATAAACAACAATATGACATTATATCCAGTCATGCTCATCAACACTGCCCAGGGATACATAATTAGACCAAACATTGTTTGTTATCATAACTTTATATGCTAGTGCATGTACAACAAACTTAAAACTAAAATAGTAAAGGTAAAGTCATCAATTATAGTTTGAATTATCATGATTTATCTTACCAATATACACAATCAATGGATCACCTTGATAATCTATGCCAATTTGTCAGTTGATGCACATCACAATGTGATATAATTATTTCTTTTTGTTGTACTGGTATACAGATTAAAGATTCTGTTTGAGCTCTTTATGGTAACTAAGGAATAGTTGAAATTCTGGATATTTTTGGCTTTTTTCTTCATTACAAAGATTAGTGCTACAAACCGTAACTGAATTGTAAAGTGTCTGAGATGCTAATTCTGTTGACAGCAATTAAAAATGTAGCTAGTGCAAGTTTTGAAGATCTGTCTGTATCATGTGTGTAGAGGTGTGTGGAGGTGTGTAAAGGTTAGAGATAGATCAAGAAGCAAGATGTGGCAGACACCCACAGCTGTTAATCTAATTCAGCCTTGGCATGGCATCACATTAACTAACTTAAATACAGATTGCTGAAATTTGTAGCTTACGAACACCAGCACATGGGCAACATCCTAATGACTGTATTATAATAATGATTTACTACTACTACTACTACTACTACTACTACTACTACTACTACTACTACTACTACTACTACTACTGCTATCTTGCTATCTATTCTTATTTGTCGCAAATGGGTGAAAGATTCCCGCAGCAACGTTAAACTCCATAATCCCTCACTTACATCTATTCTTATCTTAACATTGACATTGATAATAGCTCTCAGAATGTGCATATTTCATGATATTGATTCCATGAATTATGAATCAATTTGAAATGTTCATGAACTTGAAGAGATTAAGAAAGTTTGAGAAGTTTGAGGTTAAGAAACATACATACCATAATTATGTTGAATATTTTATTAGAAATATGCATTTTTTTTATTACAGTTTTAAAATATAGCCGGTCCATAAAACTTAACTTACAATTCAATTGCAGTTAAAACTATTCTGAACAACAGCAGTATGTAATATTATATCAGAGAGTACTTAGTTACCACATTGTTTTATCTGTGTATCCGTGTTACTTCATGCTTGAACTTTGACCTTAGGAAATGGTGTAAGATATCGATATACCAGGAACTAGTATGCCTTCATGACACCATTGTGGTGTTTATCTGCTTGTTACTAGTGACAATCACGGACAACACCATGGAGAATATGCCAACTTGTATGTCTAGGGGCAGGACAAATACCAATTAGTATTTGATGTAATAGTATGTCTTGACCCCATGTACCACAGAATGATCCTACCACTACCTACGAGAGTCAATCCTAGCACTACGAGAGTCAATCCTAGCACTACAAGAGTCAATCCTAGCACTACGAGAGTCAATCCTAGCACTATAAGAGTCAATCCCAGCACTACAAGAGTAAATCCTAGCACTACAAGAGTCAAACCTAGCACTACAAGAGTCAATCCTAGCACTACAAGAGTCAATCCTAGCACTCTGAAAGTTACAACTCTTGTAGCGCTAAGATTATTCTATGAACGTGTTCCAGGACCCTCCTGTACAAAAGGACATAGCATTACGGCAGGTGAAAGACACACAATCACAGATTTCACTGAGCTCATAGCACTATATTTGAATAATAAATGCAAACTACATTCAGTTGTGATACTTATCTTTAATTTTATGTCGCCAAAATCTCATTCGTTGATCCACATTAGGGGGAATTTGATCTAGCGGTTGGATGTTCCAAAGGCAAGATAACTGTTGAATGTTGGGATATATAGTAATTTGTTTATCCATTATATAGGTCAACCATCTGTGAGAGCATACTTTTAAGCTCCAACGTTAGCCTCATTACTGCACTATGTACTACACCATAGACTGCACCATTGACTACATGGACTACCAATACATGCTAAAGTTGGAGTGGAGGCTAACTTACAGTTACAATAGTTTCGTACAAGAGGGCCCTGGGTTACAAAACTCCCAATCTCAATTTGGGTAAACTTATCAGCAGGAAACAGACAGCTAGCATTGTGGTGTTAAGACAGGAATTAGTTACATCGTTTCTTGTCCTTGTGGATCAACATATGTCAGTGTCATTACTTGCCGACTGTCGATAAACGGAACAGATTATTATGGACAAATTCAGCACATGGATATTTTCTTTCCAAGACATAGCTCAAGTTTGTTGGATTGTGTTCAGCTATTTCTGTATTGGGAAGAGTAATGTGTATCATTGCACACAGATCTAGTACCGGTACATGAATATTTCCTTTCCAGGATTGTATTCTGACCACTCAAGATGTGGCAGCTCGAGTTTTTTGGATCCTGTTTGGATATCTCTGTTGAGACATGTTAAGCCGACATCAGTCAATTTCTATGCAGTCTATAATGAAATTGACTCGACTGCATTTGTAATTCAATTGTATCATTGCCTCAAGTATGGAGGACTTGGATCTTATGGATTTCTACGGTTGCTGTAAACCCGCTTCAAGTTACATCACATCCATTTACGCAAATATGGAAATTTGGTTATGATTCCTGCAAATATGGCTTACCAAGACGTTTTGAAAACTGAAGTGGTGCCTATTAATCATATAAATGGGGCAGGAAAATAAAAATTAAAGGTTCCTTATTCATGATTTGAAAATTGCAATTTCTATGGAAATCAAATTTGACCAAATCAAGAAATGCCTATTCTCACAAGCTCGACAGTTATGTTCTAAAATGAACCTCTACATGTTTTCTCACCCTATCAAGCTACAAGTCAACAATTACTGTTTTGTTATGGAGACGATTCTTTATCTTATCACTTGTGATTGCATAGACACCACAAGGTGAATGTTATAGATTTCTGGAGGAAGATTTTGGAACTCTTACGTGTTGAAGTCTGTTATATTGATTCAGGTGGACGATGGCTAACAATTATTCATGGATACCTCGGTAAGGCATTCCCTTGGCGTTTCATAGTGTATGGTATTGAAATGATAGTGTATGGTATTGAAATGATAGTGCAAGTATTGAAATGATAGTTTATATGGTATTGAAATGATAGTGCAAGTATTGAAATGATAGTGTATGCTATTGAAATGATAGTGCAAGTATTGTAATGGTAATGTATGCTATTGAATTGTTAGTACAAGTATTGAAATGATAGTGTATGCTATTGAAATGATAGCACACTTATTGAAATGATAGTGTATGCTATTGAAATGATAGTGCAAGTATTGTAATGGTAATGTATGCTATTGAATTGATAGTACAAGTATTGAAATGATAGCGTATGCTATTGAAATGATAGTGCAAGTATTGTAATGGTATGCTATTGAAATGATAGCACACTTATTGAAATGATAGTATATGCTATTGAATTGGTATTGCAAGTATTGAAATGATAGTACATGTGTACCCCGGTATATAGTAATGAAATGATAGTGCAAGTATTGAAATGATAGTGCAAGTATTACAATTATAGTGTACACAGTATTGAAATGATAGTGTATGGCATTAAATTGATAGAGTGCAATATTGAAATGGTAGTATATGATATTGACATGATAGTGTATGATATTGAAATGATAGTGTATGGGATTGAAATACTAGTGTACAATATTGGAAAGATAGTACATGGGGTTGAGATGATATTGAATAGTATAAAGATAGACTTGATTCTTTGGTGGGGGGTGGGGGGGGGGGCGTAATTGCACAGCGGGCAACCTCTTTTTTATCATATACATTAGATACTTTGGTGCCTTTGCAACTTGCCCTGACTTAACACTGTGGGCAAGTAACTAAAAATATTTGTCTGGATCCCTGAATATGCTATTAGTTTTATCATATTTGCCAGGAATAAAAAAAAAAACTCAAAACATAAAATAGGATATTCAACATTTAACTTAGATTTAGATTTTAGGATAGAAATTAATGTCAACTCCAATTACTTTTCCCCATCACAGAGATTTGCTGCCTTGATTTCATGTCTGCGGCTGACAGGACATTTGCTGGTAAATGTTAAACACAGGGAGTTACCAGTTACCATCAGTTTTCATTAATGACTTGGTTTTGTTAGGGAACTAATCAGGAAATAATAGCCATGCTATATACCCAGCTGCTGGAGACATCTGCTTTATCTACACTGATCTAGGGCCATGCTCCTGAAGCTATGGCATACATAACAACATCGTAACAACATCATAACAACATCGTTATGCTTTCATGATGAAACATGTGACTCTTTCTGGCCCATCACATTTTCTTCCACAGCAGCTTACCATATTCAACGTATTATATGCCTAGGACGTATACAAAATTGATGCTAGGGGGCGATTATTAAAGTACGAAAAAAAGTTTTTTTTTTTTTAAATTAAAAATAATTTAAAAATCTGTATATTTTTTGTAAAAATACGCAAATATGGGAATTATTATTATTATTACAGTGCCCCCTCGATATAAGGCTGCCTGATACAGAGCGGATTCGGATATAAGGCTGGGTCAGATGTGGACCCCATTTTTAATTTTTGTTATTTACCTGCACTATTATATAAGGCTGGTACTATAAGGCTGGGGGTATGTCATGGACCCCAAATACAGCCTTATATAGAGGGGACACTGTACATGTATTTCCGTCTTGCCATTTTGGAATGTTTTTCAGAGTTTTTGTGTACTTTTCTGTAATTGCTTCTTCATTGTTAGGTATCGTAGACTTCACTTATGGGCGAAATATTTCTGCTGCAGCATAAACGGCTAAATCAATAAATACATAAGCATCAAGTTGAGGAAGGAATGTATTCTATATCTATTGTTATAGTATTTATTTTTGTTGGGTCAATAGGTGTATTCAATTTCATGTTTAAGGAAATGTCGGTGACAAACTAAAATAATTCGTGGTTGTTGAAAGTTAACTAAGATAATTCTGTTCAATAGATGTTGGTTGTGTGTTGCAATTGGATGTTCAGTGGATGTTGGTTGTGTTGCAGGTGGGTGTTCAATGGATGTTGGAGATGGGTCCCCAGGAGGACTACATCGAGACTGTGGTGACATGTGAGGGCGACTATGACGACCCCCAGCTGCACAGGCGCCTGGAGAAGTTCCGGCGCAGTCTGAAGGACCTCCTTCTGATGGGTGAGCAATAGCCCAGTCTAGTAGGGAGCCGAGTCGTATTGCAGGCCGGGCATAAATTGGCGGCTTTTACCATGCTTTTACTATAGCAGTAAACATAGTAAACTTCGATTTATGCCCTGACTACTCATACAACCCTTTCATCTAACTCAGGCTGGTGTAGCTTAAATCAGGTCTTACATCCTGAAGTTACTAAATCTCGATTTAACTTTGACATGTGCTTGACATGTCCAGCATACAGTACAAGGCTTTCAGTCATTGAAAATGGTTTAAAGATTCCAGCACTAATGTTAATCTTCATAATCGCTACATTCCTTTCGTGATCCTCTGGTCTGGACTGTCCCATGCTTTGATTATAGCAGGATATGATATACACTAGTTTGATGTCGGTCATCACATTATGGATGAAAGATTCCTGCAATGTCGCCTATGGATGCAATACTCCTGCCAGCGACGTAAAGCAATAATTCAATCAAAATCCTGCAATAATATCAAGCAACACAACTCTCGATTTAAGATAAGATGCTGTAAAAGGAAGATAAATGAAGTCATAGAATTGGTTGTTGATTGGTTACCTGATATTTTTTCAGTTCCAATTGCAAATTTTGTTAAGTAGATAATAGAATATGTGTCAACTAAATAGAAATTGATTTAAAGAAAATGTAACCTAACTACTTCATACATGTAGGTGAAAATGTCGTCATATATGGGTGAAATATTCCTGCATCTGCGTTCATCAACAAATCAGATACCTTGAATTGTTATTTATCATATTTATTTTTTCCTTTACAGATATGCAAAAGCTTATCCTGAAGAAGGTAGAACCATGGAATAGTGTACGAGTTACTTTCAACATCCCCAAAGAGGCAGCTTTGAGACTGAAGCAGCTAGCGCAGCAAGGCGATTCGTCCCTGCGGGAGCTAGGAGTGTTGGCCGTACAGATACAAGGCGACCAAGTTGTTTCTCTGACCATCGCCGGACGTAACAATGAGAGGACGGAGCTGATTCTCCGCACCACGGAGACGACTCGACCCGGGCAGTCGTTGTTTGATTCCGGCCTGCCCAGTTCTGACGAGATGAACTCGCCTGGACCCAGTAATGTTGAAGTGACTAGAAAGAATATTGCCGATTACCTGAGGCAAGGGACCTCTTTATTTGATACCATTATAAGCCAATCTCAGGCTGGACCAGGGAATGGAGTGTTCAAGTCTCCAAACGTTGTTGCTACGTCTAGTGAACCGATCCAATTCCGGCCAAACAATGTGATCACTACTTCGCCCTGTAACACACCTCTGGCCACCAGCCCTACGCCAGTGTTCCTGGGCAACTACCCACCAGGACGCAGTCCTACCGGGTACCCAGCATCACCCAGTGCGTCTTATTCTACGTCTCCCGGTCCCAGCAAGAGCCCCATACACCAGCCGAGCCTCAAGTACCCGTCGCCACCAATCATCCCACCAGGACAGCCGATTGGCGCAGGAAGCTTGAACCACGTGGGCCTGCCCCCTCCTCCTCCTTACCCAGGTGGGGCCACTGTAAATAACATCTCCAGGGGAGGTAAGGCAGTGAGTGTGTCGAGTCCTCTGCTGGTGAACCTCCTACAAACGGAGCCCCTGGCAGCTGGCTTCAACAGCAAGATGCTACCTCCTCAGGAAGGTGGGCCGGCTCCAAAGAGGAAAAGACGACCCAGGAAGCAAAAGGAAGCGTCCAAGCCTTCTACCGCAACATCCGAAGGCGAGGTGCCCATACAGAGTGTTCTCAATCCCGTTCTGGACGCGGCGACTACGGTGCTGTCCAGTGATCGTGCCGAGAGCCCGATGGACACAGCCGATTCGGCGCAGGCTGCAGAGCTCAATGTCTCGCTGAACCCTAATCAGAGACTCACCCCTCCATCACTGATGCCTGTTCTGGAAGACACGTCATCTCAGTTGAGAAGAAACTCGCCGTTGGACGGCGACAGCTACGTGAACTACGGCAGTGCAGAGACGGCCACGCCACCCCAACCAGACAACCTGGATTATGACTTCATGTCCCATTCAAGGATACCAAGTGTGTTGGGCAACAAGGGTTTCCACGAACAGCACGATCCGTTTCCTCCAGAAATCACGGCAGGTAAAATCATAAACCCTTACACCGGGCAGCTGGAACCCGTGGACAAAAGTCCCGTGAAGAGCGGGCGGCTCGGAGGTTTCCCGAATCCGAAAAACAAAGCTCAACGTGTGAAATCTAAACCCAGCCGTGAGAACGTTCACGACCTGTTCCTCGACCGGGGAAAGCAACATGTAAACAAGAAAAGTGCTACAGTGACGAGCGAGGACGCTCATGCCAATACCAACATGGCCGGCCATGTGGACGCCAGCATCGATGCCGTAGTGCGCGGTAGTGGTGGTGTTTCTGCCAGGACAGCAGAAGGGGAGCAGTGCCCTCCTTTGGTGAGAAACACGGAACGTTCAGCAGATGTTGCTAAAGAAAGTGTGTTAGCGTCATCGTTGTCGTCGTCATCATCGCCACCACCAGCAGCAATGAGTGCTAATGTGCCACAGCAGATCTATGCAGAAACCTCCCAGTCTAGTCAGTGTGCTCCTCCTACTGCTGTTCATGTGTCCACCACCTCCTCTCTGTCCAGTACTTCAGTGCCAAGCCCTTCTCGGTCTCAAACTACTAGTGTTACCATGTTGGCGGGAATGGTTAATTCCGTGGAACCCGAAGCCGCCAAGCTGCAGGCTGCCAAATCCTCGCCCCCACTGTTCCATGGTGTGCCCCACGCACATCCTGTGTTAGACGGCGCTGGCAAGCCACAGACCCGTTCACCGGAGCCCAGCGTCTCGCGTCCTGCAGAGTTGCATAATAGTGATACCAAGTCCCTATATTCCTCAGACAGTGGGATGCAGACCCCTCCCTCTGCAGCAGCAGCAGCAGCAACAGCAGCTGCAGACGTTTCTGTTGATAGTGCCAAGGCTAGTGCTAAAGTTGACCCAGTTACATTGCTCAATTCCCCTTCCACCAGAACCACAGAACCGAACTGCTTGTCTGGCAGTCCCCCAGAAAACAAGATGCCGTCTGAGGGCGACGAGAACTCGAACCACAGTGGCATAATAAACGACATCACAGCTGACAACCCTACCTCCACCGGATCCTACTTGGACTCTGGGTCCAGCAAGGTGTACAACCACGACTCTGGGGTCGGGAGCTCGTCCGAGAGGTCCGACGACACACCCTCCGAGCCGGGGGACAACGAGTTCAGAGGTCACCCCGCCGAGTCCGAGGAGCTGACCAAGTCGCAGAAGTTGCTGGAGTGCAAGCCCGAGGCAAAGCAGGTGACCGTGGCATACGTGATGGAGCAAGACCACGCTGCCCAGCAGACCAAGGACAAAATGGACCTGGCACATCTGCCTTTCACAAAGGAAAAAGTTGCCTCGGTGGGGCATTTGAAAAATCACACTAACATGTACGGACAGCATCCAAGCGATCTCCACCCAAACAATCAAGTTACAGTGCTACAGTGGTCGAGCAAAGATGCAAAGCCTTTTGCCGAGCATAAACATTTATCAGATCCCGAACTGATGGTTAACTGTCAAACTACGAAGTTAAAAAACGGTCCCGTGATGATGGACGGGTCGTTGCACAAAGACTTGCGCACGTCGACTCCTCCGCCCAAGGCTATGGCAATGTCTGACATGGGTCACAATCCTGGTCTGACGTTGACAGACATTGACCATAATCCTGGTCTGACAATGTCTGACATCGGCCACAATCCTGGTAGGCGAGCTTACAGAAAAGGTGTGTATTCCGAGAGTATGAATTAATTACACAAAATGCAAATTTAACTTGTTCAAACAATAAAATATTCAATTTGTCTTGTTACAGAAAAGACACGTTATTCTGGTTATAGAATGGACATCTATCTTTAAAAAATAAGTAGTCTGCCATTACCTTCGATTGGATGTAATGTCTAAATTCTTGCAGGGCAGTTATGATTTGGTTTTGGGTGGCCCTGGAAATAGTAAAATAGTTCAAATTACCAAATCAATACTGAAATTGGTTATAAAGTACTGCCACTTTAATGATTTTGTAAATATAAATTAAAAAAATTATAGATAGTTTTATCTGCAATGTGAATGGAATGGTGTTTTAAGAGCATCCCAATTCCAAATCTGTCCCAGCATTGGTATACCCTCAGACCGCCAGAATTATAGTGCTTTGCAGCAGACTAAGAATTATTTTAAGTGTTCAAGTACACAATTGTATTTTTGTATATATATCATGGTTTCGTTTTACTTCCAGGACTGTCTTCATCAGATAGTGATTTGCTACATCCTTCATCCCCGAGATCCCAACCCAGTCCCGATTTGGGGGCTGAGAATCTGCCTCTCGGCTCGGACACTCTCAAGAACAGTCAGTCTCACAAGAACTCTCTGTCCCCTGGTAGTGTTCCCGATAGAATGTCAAATTACCAGTGCAATACTTCAAGTCCTGAGTGGCTGAGTCTCCCGGGTTTGGCGTCGCAGCCCCAGGGCATTGTATGTGATATTGACACCCCCGTCAATCCGCACGAGTTGAGTCCGAGTTTCAATCCAAGCGGGAGGCTGGAACCCCACTCACCATCGGGCATGGGGCTGTTCTTGGCCAACAACGATGGCAGGTGTCTGGTGGACATGGATGGCGTGCAGGCTACCGCCAAGGGCATGATTCCACGGGGCATGATGGCGCACTCGCCCGACAATATAATCGGGTCGAACATCACCAGCAAGTACTCGAAGCGGTCGTCACCGGTCAACGTGAACATGCTGAACCACATGTACGCGCCCGGCCTGCCACTCCCCAGACGGCTGACCGAGTCCGTTCAGAGGCTGGTCAAGCCCCTGGGGGACCCGTCTCTACCTCAGATGAGAGCCTGCAAGGCCGCAGGGGCCGGCGGGGCAAAGTATGGACCAAATGGGGACAAGTCCCCTCGTGCTTCTCACGGAGGGAGGTCTCCGGGATCGAACGTTCCTCGGAGTGCCAGCGGCGGAATGCCCACGAGTCAGGCAGCATTAGCATTAGCATCAGGCATGCCCCAGAACATGCCCAGTCTGCAGCAGAACACTGTGAGTGGGGCGGCCGTATCTATGAACTACAGCCCTCTGACGGCGTCCGGGTCGCAGGTGTACACGTCCCCCGATGGACATTCAGGTAGTCATTTGTCCACTTCAGTCCACCCGCCATCATCTCTGTCAGATAGGAACCTGAACTGCAGCTCTCAACAGCATTCCATATCTCACGGCACGTATTCGTCATTATCCTTGGAGAATCCGTTTAGCGACATGGGTAGCAGCGAAACATTGGCTTTGCAAACCTGCGCTGCCTCGGGCATGGCCCCTAGTCAGCATTCCGACCCAATGGACTCGGTACTGTCATCACACCAGCAACTGGGTGACACGGCTGAGCAGCTAGTGCCTTCATCTTCGTCCCACAAGTGCAATACTCATAGTGGACCCTCGTCACAAGCTAACCCTCTATATGCAAACTCCACGTCTGCTTCTGCAGACGAATCAGACTTGTGCGTCGCAAACCAAGCACACCTCCAATTTGATCTCAATGACAGTTGTAGTGCCGACAGCCATAATAGGACGATGGAGGGTGGAGGGAGCAACACGGGCAGTCGCCTGGTCAACTGTGTCCCGCCCAGGGCACCGGCAGAAGTGCCATCGGGTCAGCTGCCATCCGCAGGAGAATCTCAGAAGAACGGAGGCGTGTCCCAGGAAGAGGGGCAGCATCCGTCGCATCATTCCACTGAGCAGAGTGCGGGGAGCGACGCAGGACATGTCACGGACTCCGACAGCAGAGCTCAAAGGCAGCTATGTCGACCACCACAGGAGTCAGAGTCCGTGCCCACGGAAAGCTCAGAGGTGCCAAACTCGTCCGTGGAAGTGCTGGATGCAAAAGCGGAGAACACAGATTCAGGTGAAGGGGCAGATCACAAAGATTGTGTTGATGTCCCCAGAGTCGTGGACGATGACAAGATGGTGTCGACAATTGACAATTTGCAGGAAAGTGCTAGTGCGAAGGATGCCGAACATCCCAACACTCCAGATCTATGCAGTCCAGAGGCAGCTAATATCTCTGTTATCCCCACACATTCTGGGGATACTCCCAAAAACGATAAATCAGCATCATTAAAGAAGGAACATGAAACTGAGATAGGTGGACAAAAGCTGGGTGATCATCCTCCGAGGAAGGACACCAACGATGAACCCAAGCATTTCAAGAAAGTGGCAGAGTTACTTAAAACAGCAGCATCTGACTGCGCCATCAGCCCCAAGTCTAAAGCAGAACCTGTGTCTGCGGAAAATAAGGTAACCAAGCCTGCTCATGAATCTGCTTTTGGCATTGCTGTCAGAGGTCATGGAAACTCTTCCCAGCATCCTCAGCCTCATCCTCATCCTGAACCGGACACAGTACAAACGAGGAGGATTACGCGGAAAAGGAAATCCACTCACAGTGAGAGCGACGGCAACAGCAAAGACGGAACAGACATGGTCAAATCTGATGTTCCTGGCACGACGCCAGCAAAGTCAACTTCAACTGAGGCAGTCGCCTCAAAGCCAGAATCGGCGACAGCTATGGGGCCAAGGACTCGTGAAAGGAGACATCACAGCGAAGAGAAGCAGAAGCCCCACCATGAAGAGGCGAATGACTTGACAGTCATTTCGGATAAAGCCGTTGCTCAGGATCACAAGGACAAGTCTGAGGCTGTTCCCCACGAGATGCGGGACAAGGCCATCCTTGAGGAGAAGGTTCCGCCTCGAGAGAAGCAGCAGCAGCAGCAGCATCAGCAGCACGTGAAGGACTCAACTCCCGACAAGAGGCTGGAGGCACATGTAGGCAGCCACAAGGAAGAGGATCAGATGGCCAGGCGAGGCAACACGACCCGACGCAACAAGAGTCTGCCCGTGACCCCTGGAGTTCCCACCGGACCCGCTGCCCCACCACCTCCTGGGGACAAGTCTCAGTATTGTGAGTATACATATAGTTACTATCATTGCTTGCCTTCTGCCATGTCCTCATAATAGATACTCAATGCCGTCATAACATTACAGAAAGATTGAATGTTCTTCTAACATTACATTCAGCTCTCATGTTCTTTTATTTCTTTTTCTTATTTTATTTATTTAATTTTTTTTTCCATGTTCTTGCTGTACCATCATTTCATCCAATAGTCAAAGTATGTAATGGTGCTGAAAGGATAAGCATTTTATCATGGTTACAGGGCCTATAAAATCGGAGACTTTCTATTGCCAGTTTGTCATTGGATTTTGGGCATCTATTGCCTGCTTTTCATTGGATGTTGTTCATCTATTGCCAGCTTTTCATTGGATTTTGTTCATCTATTGCCAGCTTTTCATTGGATTTTGTTCATCTATTGCCAGCTTTTTACTGGTTTTCTTGGCATCTGTTATATGACGGTATTCGGTGTCCACAGCATTCTTCAACATCTCGATCATGCAAGGACGAACTCGGAGCCAATCCGCTCCAACTGGTGAGAAGACGGACAACAAGGAGGAGAAGAAGGAAGAGTCTCCCAACTCTCAGAAACGCTCCATGCGTTCATCAAGGCAAAAAGGTAATACCTCCAAAATAATTTATTTTATATGTTCATCCCTTATGGTACAGTGCCCCCTCGATATAAGGCTGTTCGATACAGCGGATTCGGATATAAGGCTGGGTCAGATGTGGCCCCCATTTTAATTTTTTGTCATGACATGAATTTGAGGTTTTAACGTCCGCTTCCAGCGTAGCTGATTTAGCAGACGGACCCCATTTTTATTTTTTGTTATTTACCTGCACTATTATATAAGGCTGGTACTATAAGGCTGGGGGTATGTCATGGACCCCAAATATAGCCTTATATCGAGGGGACACTGTATTTAACTTTCATTGTTAATGTGGAAGTGCATGTTAATATTTAATAACACTTTATGAACTTAATAAACTTTTATGATTTGTTTTCACAATGTTAACAATGTTAGGTATGTGCTATTCAATTATTATTTATCAATTATTAAAATGGTAGAGGGGTCATAAAATTTAGTAAATATTTGCAATCTAATTTCTTCTTTTAGTATTCATTGAAATCTTAGTATTTATATTAAGATGGAAGTGCATTGACTCGGTGACCACCAAATCAAACTTATAAAATGCTAATGTTGCAGATCACACTGACCAGCCAGCTGCGAAGCGACGACGATCACGCGATCACAGATAGATGTGTGACGTAGGCCTAGCTACAACTACTACATTGCTTAAAGATAAACACAGTCCACTGTACATATGCCTGTGAAGGACGTCACTGTATACCATACTACAACTCAACTTGACGACAAAGACGTAAAACTTGAGTGCTCATAATATGTATCATGCCAGTTCCCTACCCCAACCGCCCCCCAATCCCCAGAAATTCCATAAACCATTGAAATGGACATCTGAATCATGTACATAGGCAGACTGTATATATCTATTTCAAACTATTTAAGTTTGCTATGATACGAGATAATGTACAGGTTTAACTAAAACCAGACTGTTTTAAAAAAACATAGATCTACTTCATCTCGATATTTTTTTGTGGGAAATTTAGAGAATTTACTGCGATTTCAGAAACGTTTTTCCATAGTATTTATCATTATTGATAACAGCTAGGTGATTTCTATAGTAGTGTACATGTTGATTATGTACTATTTCTGAAGTTTTCGTTATTTAAAGATTTTTTTTAGAAATCAAAATCGATTATTGATGATGTTTTTGCTTTTGACCACACTTTATGCCAAATGTTTACAAGCATAGTCTACAGGTTTGATACCTGCTTGGTGTTACGTGTGAGAGTGACAAATATGTGATATGTCTTTCACAAGCTGCCATGTGAATGCATAATTTGACATTGGTACCGTTCCTTAGCGAGGGCAATATACATTTTGCTCTTTATGACCTGTTGAACTGGCTCTTCCCAGTTTATTGCGTGCAGTCATGTTTTCTAGCATCTATTATGTCTTCTTTTTTTTTCGTGTGTATATAAATAACCCTTTCATAGTGATGTAACACTATTCACTATACCTTCACACAGCTTTTTTTGCAGAGTTGTAATGGTTACTAAATCTTGTTGATATGAAATACTACATTATCTCTACTAGGCTGCTATCTCTGATAGAGATAAGAGCGATGAAGGCTTACATTTACACTTGTTATGCTAGTCTTTGTTGTACAGTTTTCAATAATATTTTTTTTTCAAAGATTACCTATCATAGAAATACATTGACTTATTGTAAATATCATTCTACATAATACATACATAAATGAAGATCCTTTAGAATTGCTTATGTTGTGTTGTTGTTTCTGGATCGTGGATCTTTCAAGAAATATGAGAGTGTTTAACTCTCTCCATGCTGTCGGCAACCAGAGATGCCCTAGAGTCGTCCAGCAGGGTCAACGGATTCTTGCAGGGATGTTAAGCAATTTGTGCATCGGTTGCATTCTTATTGAGCGAGTGATATGGGATTTTTATATTTTTTTTTTGGATTTTTTTTTGTGGGTAATGGGGTTTATAGTCGCTTTCTAGAATCTTTCACTAACATCACGACTTGTCAGTTCAGGGCAGGAGGAAACCCGCAACATCCGTAGCGCTGAATGTTGCAGTA
>JAUTBQ010216562.1:0-21068 GCA_032361185.1 Lepetodrilus ovalis | reverse complement strand
TCTGATGTTACTGATACTGAATTCTCAGTACTCAACAATGTATATTCAATATCATAACTTGTATTTGCTTCAAATCCTGAAAATGCTATAGAACCATCGTTCACACCACAAGTTTGTGGGTCAGTTGCTGTAATAGAATTTTCAGTTGGTGTTGGTGGTATAGGACTTACCACAACTTCAACTGTTGATGCTGGTGACAAACATCCATCAACAGACTGAACAACATCAATAGTATATGTACCAGCTACAACTGGTTGCATAGTAGTAACACTACCTGAAGTAGTAACCAAACCTGCATCTGTAGAAGATGCTGACCACATATATACTGCTCCAGCAGTTTCTAAAACACTTAGGTTTACTGTACCTCCAAGACAAACAGGATTAGGTGCTGCAATAAGGTTGCTAGGTGCATCTGGAGCTCCTGGATCTGATAAGCTAATCGGTCCAACATATATTGCAGAAGAACATCCAATAGCATCGGTTATAACAAAGTTACTATAACTCCCTGCAGATAGGTTTATTACAAAAATCTGTCCATTCCCATTAGAAGTAAGCATTAGCATAACTCCATTTCCTTGGAAATCATAATTCAATGTATAATTAGTGTTAGGTATAAACCCTCCAATACTAAATTCTCCATCATTTCCTCCACATTCTGATGGATTCAATATAGTAACATCTGATGCTTCAGGAGTATGAGGAATAGGATTAGCTGTGACCACTATCGTAGCTGGAGGAGAGACACAACCAGCAACAGTCTGAGTAACATTTACGGTGAATTCTCCTGCCTCAGTAGGTACCATCACTGTAGTATTTGTCTCACTAGCTACTATATCTCCTGAAGCAGGATCAACAGTCCAAGTATATGTTGCATCAGGATTATTATCTACACTCAATGCAACCTCTTCCCCTTGACAAACAGGATTAGGATCTGCAGCAATGCCTGTAGGCATATCTGGAGCATTAGGGTCTGATAAGTCTATAGTACCTGTATATACACCAGATGCACAATTTGCATCATTAGTCAATACAAAATTATTATAGCTTCCTGCTGTTAGATTTTCAATTAATACTACTCCATTGCCATCACTTGTAACATCAGATTCTATAGGTGTAGCATTCATATCATAATTTAATACATATGCAGTATTAGGTGTATAACCACTTATTGAAATAGAACCATCATTTCCACCACAAACAGTAGGGTCTACTGCTGTAATACTAGCTTCTTCTGGAGTTGGTGGTGTATCTCCAACCAATACCGTTATAGTAGAAGTAGGAGAAGTACAACCTGCAATTGACTGAGAAACACTAATAGTATATGAACCAGCTGCTGTTGGATCCATAGTTACAGTATTTCCACTGCCTCCTACTAATCCAGCATCTGCTGAAGAAGCTGACCAAGTAAATTCTGCATTAGGATTAGCATCAACTGAAAGATTGACAGTTGTACCAATACAAACAGGATTAGGATCTGCTATTAGATTTGCTGGTGCATCAGGAGAACCTGGGTCTGCAAGACTAATTGGTCCAACAAAAACACCGGAAGTACATCCTGTATAATTAGTTAATGTAAAATTAGTATAACTACCTTCAGTCAATCCAGTAATAATAAGCATTCCATTAGTATTGGTTTGTATTTCTGCTGTTGCAGCTGTTCCATTTTTATCATAATTAACTGTATAAGTTGTAAGATTACTCAATCCTGCTATTGTAATACTACCATCTGCTCCTCCACAAACTGAAGGATTAGTGCTAGTAAGATCAGCAGGTGTCGCAGGTGACTCAGTCACTGATACTCCTACAGTAGTCGGTTCTGAAACACATCCAGATACTGTCTGTGTAACGCTTATATTATAAAAACCAGCTACAGAAGATGTCATTATAATTGTATCTGTTGTAGAATTCCCCAAACCTGCATCAGGAGAATCAGCTGTCCAAGTAAATGTAGCATTATCCTCTCCTACAACACTTATTGTTATTGGTGAATTCATACATTCTGGATTTGGAACTGCTGACATCTGACTAGGAGCAGGTGGTGAAGAAGGATCACTTAACACTATTGGACCAGCATATGGTTCAGACCCACAACCTGAAGAATTTATTATAACAATATCAGAATAGGTACCTGCATCTAAATTATCTAGCATAACAAATCCACCACCTGTAGAAGTTAAATCTACAGACTGTGGGGTTCCATTATAATTATATTCAATTGTGTAATCAGTATTATTAGTTAACCCAAATATTCTGATTACTCCATCTGCAGCTGCACATGATGATGGACTTTCAGTATCAACTTGATATTCTTCTGGTGTTTCTGGAGTAGGATTTACTACTACAGTTATCGTTGCAGGTGGTGATTCACACCCATCTACAGTTTGTGTAACACTTATTTCATAAGTTCCTTCTATAGTTGGTGTGATATATGCTGTATGAGCAAAACTTACTGATAGTCCAGCATTAGGAGAATCAACGGTCCAATTATATGTTGCATTTGGAGTATCAGTCACACTGATAAGACTAGTCCCTCCCATACACAATGGATTAGGATCTGCTGTAATATCCTGTGGCACTACTGGTACTGGCAGTACTTCAAAACTAACTACATTACTTGTATCTTCACATGTAATATCTACTGTATTATGATATAATCTTCTAAAATAATGAATTCCAATACCCAAATCTTCCGTGTCATAATCTTCAATATTATTAGTACCTGAAGCAGCAGCAAATACACCGCCATTCATTTGATATTCCCATAGGAAAGTTCCTCCTGCAGGTGTTGGTGTAGATCCATCAATATTTACGACACCACTAGTACCACAAAATGAATTTGGATTTAATGTTGGAAGAGTATTACTTGCAACAGGACAACCACAATCATCACCAACTATAAACATAACCTCATCACTACAGTCACCTACTGTCCAAACTAATACATAAGTTCCAGAAGCTGAAAATCCACTCACAGTGGTCTGAGCACTATTAGAATCTTCAATAATAGCTGTTCCTGGACTTCCTACACCAATAGACCAAACTCCAGTTTGATCACTATTTGCATTTAAAGAAGCTATTCCAGTTTCAAAACATCCAACTGCTGAAGGAGTTGGTCCTGCATCTGGTTCTAGTATATTAACTTCCATTGTATCTGAACAACCATCAGCTGTATAAATATAGCTATATGTTCCAGATGCATTATCTGACACATCTACTGTAGCCAAGCCTCCAGCTCCAGGATTTAGAGTCACACCTGTATTATTGGCAGGATGTGCTGTCCAAGTACCAGTACTTGGTTCAGTTCCTGCTAGATCTCCACTCATCCCTTGACAAACATCTAAATCATCTCCAGCTTTAGGTTTAACCACTGCATCTATACTAAGTACTTCTGTACATCCAAACGAACCAGTGACAGTAACTGTATAGGTTCCAGTACTAGCGGCAGTTACTTCATCAGAAGTTCTTGCTACATCTTGCTCTGTAGTACCGCCACCATCAGGATAACTCCACTCATATGTATATGGTTCATGACATGATATTCCATTTACATTAAGATCTATCTCAACTCCTTCAGAACAACTAGTTGTAGCTGACAATTCCATTGCCGGAACACCAACTTGTTCTGAGTTAGTATTATATAACTGAGAATAACCACCAATAGTAAATCCATTTGAAAAATCTCCTCCTTCCATACCTGGAGCATAAGAAGGTGGGTCATAACCTGGTTCAGGTTCATTGATGAATATCCTTATACCATCCAAACATCCATCAATAGGATATTCTATAAATCCATTTTGGTTTTCATCATAATTACCATCTCCATCTAAATCCTTTATCTGGGAAAAATTAAGAGAGAATATCTTAATTGTATCCTCTGGTGCCAGATTATTATATCTAGCAGTAGGTGATAAGGATGGAGTAATTGCAAAATAATTTTTTTCTGGTTTTGCAGCAGGAGAATAAACAACTGTCTGAACCGACCAAGGAGAAGGGGTTGTCCCATCATAATTGGCATTATTAATCAATGGCATGTGATTTATTGGATTTCCAGATATAATAACATCATCTGGTGTCACTACTGTATATTGGGCATTAAATTGCTGCCGTTCATCGTCACTAGTAGCAGTTCCTTCAGTAATAATAATGTAGCAACTATAGACACAATTTTCCGTGTCATATTTCATTTGGAAATTAAGCTCATCAACTTGAGCAGAAACATTGTTTAAGAATATGAATCCAAAAACAATTAGGTAAAAGAATCTAAGTGTAGTTCTCATAATGTGTAGTGTGTAGTTTAATAAATTAATCACTGTTTTTCAATGTTTTAACATCTACAAACAGCAATGAGTCCTTAATAGTTATTGCAAATATAACAACTATTAGTAATATGTTGTATGCTTTTATATCAATTATTTATAAATAATCTATTTTTTACATACATAAATTATTATTAAAACTATTTCTTATGCATTTTGTACTTTGTCTTCCCTATAATTACATATCAGAAAAAAAAAATACAACTTCAGAAAAAAAATAAAAAATATTTTTTCATGAAAACTAAATAAATAATCCCCAACAAGGTAAACTAGCCTTGATAGGGATATAAAAAAAGAGAATCACAAATTAATGTGATTCTCTTTAGTTACTTGACAAATTGAATATCTATATACTCATTCTCAAATAAGACACTATTTTACTATTCAACAATTATAAGTTTATGGTATACGGTAGCTTCATTATCAAATGAAACTCCAATATTATACAATCCAGATTTCAATCCAGTTGGAATACTAAATTCTTGTATTGAACTTGATAATCTCTCATTTAATACACTTGGACTAATTACCATTCCATTCATAGTATTAATACTTACATTTACAGTTGCTCCTGGTTTTCCTTCTATTAGTAGATTAACTACGTTAGTTGAAGGATTTGGAAATATAGATGAACTAAAACTAATCTCATCAGTATCTTCCACAGCAAGAAACTCTACTTCCTCCTCACTATTCTCATCAGAAAGCAAAAATGTTTTTTCTGCTTTACAACCTAAATTATCAGTTACTACGAGTTTATAAAGTCCATTCTCAATATCTTTATTATCAAGAGCTGGAAATTCTTTAGAATTACTCAATAGACCTTTTGGACTAAACCATTGGTAAGAAAGATCTGACTGACAAGATGATTTACCTTGCTGACTAACTTCTGTATTGATAAACACTTGATTTCCTCTTGTGATATCTAGTTTATCGATTGTTGGTTTAGCAGGATAAACTGCTGGTTGGTTACCAGAATATTTTTGTTTAAGACCTCCCATAGTAAAACCATTACTAAAATCTCCACCTCTCATACCAGGTACATATGATTTTGGTCCGTTGTTATTATCAAAAATTCTTACTCCAGAAGCACAGTCAACCATTGGTGATATTTTCACACTAAACAGTCTAATTTTATCTCCTTCATTCAGATCATTATAATATGAAGTAGGAGCTTGTGCAGGAGAGATACTAAAATAAGCATCATTAGGATTAGAAGCTGGTCCTTCAACCAATGAATTTATATTCCATTTTGTAGGTGTAACTCCAGTATTGTTTCTATTACCAATCAAAGGCATATGATTCTCTACTATCTTTACAAAGCTATTTTTAGGTGCTACTACAGTGTATTGTGCTCCAAATTGGATTCTGTGTCCATCTCTAGAAGTACTTCCTTTCTCTACATTCATATAGCAATCAAAAAGGCATGTTTCTGCATTATATTCAATAGAATAACTCACTTTTTCTACCTGTGAAAAGGCTAGTTGAGTTAATCCAACAAATAGTATTATTAATAAATTTTTTCTCATGTTAATTTTGTATTTATATTATTTTTTAAAATGATTGTTTAAAAACTCTTTTCCAAAATCTCAATTCTACTCACTGAGTTTTTAAACAATCATGTAATTCATCAAAGTCTATCTAGATATTAATCACTTTCTGGCAATTGTTCTCTAGCATAATCAAAGTTAGCTAATCCTCCATTATTCTCTCTATGGAATTTCACTATTTGATTCAATACATTCTGATCATCATTTGGATTATCAAACTTAGCTTTACCATTCATATCAAGGTCACCATTAATATATCCAAAGGCAAAATCAAAGTTAGTAGTTCCTGCTGAGTTAGCTGTATTAGCTTGTCCATTTCCAGGATAGAATCCAACTTCTGTTTTTAACTGATTCACATCATCATCAACTTGACCAGGTATCAACTTCAGTCTTCCATCATCGTTGAAATCTCCTGCCCATAATGACATTACTCCTTTCATTTTAACCTCTGCAAGGTCAGTGAAATTTTGTACAGATTCATAAGCTCCACTACCATATGTTCTTTCTCCATGATCAAATACAGGCATTATTAGATTGCCATCATCACCTATAGCTGAGAAATCAACTAATTCATACAACTGCTTTGGTGTCTGAGCAAATTTACTCATTGCACTAAGGTGATTACGGTGCTGTACGACTACAAAATAATCATTAACAGAAACCTCTGGGAATCTCAATCCATGAATACCGTCTAAATCAACAACATCTCCATCTCTCTGTAGTAATCCTGATCTAGTAGCTATCACTGACTGACTATCATTCTTGTCTCTCAACTGAACGAATACCCAATCAACTATTGCATCTTCTCCTGTCACAGAAAATACTGTTGCAGGGTCTGGAATAGTAGTAAAATCTGCTCTTAACCCACTAGATACATGTGTATATAGTCCTGTAATATCTACATAGTTAAGGTTAGGGTCTACAGCCGTTCCTGGTCCATCAATCAATGTACCTGCAACCTTATATGGATCATTTACTGGGATATAATTAACACCGGTAAACTTACATACTCTAAGTCCATCTCTCATCAATGGTCTATTATGTGTAGTTCCTTTTTGTTTACTATTCAATAGTGATCCTTGTAGATAAACTCTAACATTAATAGTTAAATCTCTTACTACTAAGATATGTAATGTCGCATTGGCACATGCCTGAACTGCATTGTCATCACAAGTTGTATATTCAAACTCTACTGGCCCAAAGAACCAATCTGCTGGTGTAAAGGTATAACTACCATCACCTGCTATTGTAAGTGTACCCGCATCAACTGTAACATTTATAGGTGTAACAGTCTGTACTTCTCCTTCTGGGTCATTATCATTTGTACTTACATTTCCACTTACTGGTACTTCTTGTGGTGTCACTGCAAAGTCATCTGCGGCAACAGTGCTATTAAGTGCTGAACCAGAATTTACTGTGATTACTTGATAAGAAGTAGCACAATTGGCTGCCTCACCATCCACACATACACTATAAGTTAATGTATCTTGTCCTGTAAATCCTGCTTCAGGAGTATAAGTAATATTTCCTGTCGCTCCATCTACTGTCGCTCCACCATGATTAGGTCCTGAAGTAACTGTAACTGATGCTGGGTCTAAACTACAACTTGTAGAAATAACACATCTATCATTCTCCATTGTATTCAATGTCACTGGCACTCCTATATTAGTAGTTGCTATATCAACATTTGCTACTGGAGAATTTTCTGGATCTTGATAATCCAATACTGTGATAGTCAATGTAGATGTTTGGCATCCTGAAACTTTAGGTGGTACACAAACTGGCACCTCAAATACATATACTCCTTCAGTATCTCCTGTAAAGGTATAAGTTCCATCAAGTCCTATTGTCAATCCATGACTACTATTACCTGGTGTTGATGTTGTTACATAACTAGAACCATAAGTTGTTCCTTCAGGAACTTCATCGTTAGTATTAGCGTTTCCACTTACTGGTACATCAACGTATGTAACGTTAAAGTCAGGATCAATACAGTTTTTAACTGTCAATAGGTCAGTAGGAACTGTTGACTCACAACCTGAAGCCGTCTCAGTAAATGAGAATGTTACTAGTCCAGGTGCCACACTTGTTACAACTCCTGTAGTAAGATCTACTGTTGCAACTGACAAATCATTACTTACCCATGTTCCTTCTATACCACCTGATGTCAATGTTGTCTGTTCTCCTAGACATATCTCTGTCAATCCTTCTATAGATACCACTGGTACAGGACTAACCTGTAGTGGACCTGATTCTTCTGATGGACAATTTGTACCATCTGCAGTAAATATAAATGTAGCAGTACCTGTAGTAACTCCTGTTACAACCCCTGTAGCTGCATCTATTGTTGCAACTGGTTCATTTGTACTTGCCCAAGTTCCTCCTGAATTTGGCAACATTTCAGTTGTTTCTCCTATACAGATAATATCTTGACCTCCAAAACTAATTACTGGCTTTGGATTTACTCTCAATGTATCTGTTGGCTCAGATTTACATCCTGATCCATCTTCTGTAAATGTGAAGTATGTTAATCCATCTGTTAATGCTGTAACAACACCCTCGTTAGTTACAGACGCAACTGTCGCATCAAAACTTTCCCAAGTACCACCAACATTTGGTGTTAGATTAGTTGTCTCGCCAATACATAACTCAGTATTACCAATAGTAACATCTGGTCCTGGAGAAACTGTCATAGTCTCACTACCAGGTGCAGTACATCCTAAATCACTTGTAAAGAAGAACTGTACCTCACCAGGACTTACTGCTGTAATAATTCCGGCATTAGTAATAGTTGCAATTTCTGGATGATTACTTTCCCAAACACCTCCAACTGCTGGAGTAATATTTGTAACTTGTCCGATACAAACATCATTTGCTTGTAAGTTAGTTTGATCTATTTGCAATACTGTAATAGGAGTAGAATTCTCAGATGGACACCCTGTAGTACCATCTATAAATTTAAATGTAGTCGTACCTGCTGCAACTCCTGTTACAACTCCTGTAGCTGCATCTATTGTTGCAACTGCTTCATTATTACTTGACCATGCTCCTTCGTTATTTGACTGAAGTGTAGTAGTACTACCAACACATATTTCAGAATCTCCATTTATTGCAATCTCTGGTACTGGATTCACTGTTACTCCATCAGTCTTCTGTGAGACACAACCATTTTCATCAATAAATTCAAAGTATGCTATTCCTGCTGATAGAGCAGTAACTACACCTGTAGAAGGATCAACTGATGCTATATCTCCTTGATCTGTTGACCAAGTACCTCCTGTATTAGGACTCAAAGCAGTAGTCTCACCAATACACAATTCATCAGCACCATTAATTGAAACTTCTGGTTGATCGTTAACTGTAACATTCAGTGGCAATGATACACATCCTGAAGCTGTACTTGTATATGTTAAAGTAGTAGTACCAGGCCCTTCAGCTGTCACAACTCCATCATTAGTTACTGTTACAACAGCAGGATTTCCACTTTCCCATGTACCACCAACAGATGGTGATAACTGAGCAGTAAAGCTTACACATATCTCATTTGATCCAATTATTTCAACTTCTGGAATTGGATTTACAGTTATAGGTGCTGTAGGAGAAGATTCACATCCGCCATTAAAAACATCTACAAAAGTAAATTCTGCAAAACCTGGGGAAACAGCTGTTACCACTCCACCATTTGTAACTGTAGCTACAGCAGGATTACTACTTGTCCATTCCCCTCCATTAGCAGGAGTCAACTGTCTTGTTTCATCAATACACAATTCTCCACCTCCACCATCAACGATAGGTCTAGGTCTAATTGTAATTGGGTCTGTAGGCTCTGACATACAGAATGTATTAGCATCTTGATATGTAACTCTTACTTCACCAGCAGTAATACCAAAGACTACACCTTGATTATTTACTGTAGCGATAGCAGGATTACTACTTGTCCATATACCACCGGTAGCTGGAAGAACTTGAGCTGTCTCTCCAACACATATATTATCTGTTCCGTCTATACTTACAATAGTACTAGCTTCTACTTCTACCGTTACAGTATCAGAAGTACAACCAGTAGTTGTTTCTGTGAACACAAATCTTGCTAGACCTACTGTCTCGCCAGTAACTTGCCATCCTGAAGATAAATGTACTAATGAAGCAACTGCAAGATCTAAACCATGCCAATCACCACTTGTAGAAGCAATCAATTTTGTAGTTCCTCCGATACAAACAGCATCTTGTTCAGCACTTACTGTTGGCTTAGGATCTACTATCAAGCCTTCTGTAGTACTTGTACAATGTGTTGTTGCATCTTCAAAAGTAAATGTAGCTAAACCACTTGATATAGAAGTAACTACTCCTGTAGCTGCATCAACTGTAGCAATATCTGGATTATTTGCTGTCCATGTACCACCATTATTAGGTGATAAAGTTGTTGTTGATTGTACACATATTTTATCTTCTCCAGTAATAGATACTGTAGGTGCAGGATTAACTGTCAATGTCTCTGAAGCATCAGATTTACAGCCAGCTGCAAGATTAGTAAATGTAAAAGTTACAGTTCCTTCTGATATACCACTGATTACTCCTTCATTACTAACAGTAGCAATCTGTTTATCACTAGAAGCCCATGTACCTTCAGTATTTGGTATTGATACTATAGTTGTAGAACTACCAACACATATATCAGTAGTAGCTAAATCTGTTAAAGGTTTAGGCTCTACTGTAATAGTTAATGGCTGATATTCACAACCATCAAATTCAGTAAATGTCATCTCTGCTGTACCAGCAGATAAACCAAGTACAACTCCATAGTTACTAACTATTGCCACGTCTGTATTACTTGATACCCAAGTACCACCTGATGTAGGTGTCAAATGAGTATAGTCATTGATACATATATGATCAATGCCATCCACAACTGTTACAGATGGTGGTGGATCAACAACCAACGGATCTGTAGTTGCAGTACAACCAGTAGCCGTATTAGTAAATGTAAACGTTGCAGTACCTTGACCAACTGCTGTAACAACTCCTGTAGCTGCAACTACTGTAGCAACAGCAACATTATTACTTACCCATGTACCAACTTCATTAGAAGTAAGGGTTATTTCCTCTCCAACACAAATCATATCATCTCCTCCAAGGCCAACTATAGGCATAGGATCTACTACTATAGCCATAGTATCAAAACAACTTGTAACACCACCTGCTGTAGTAATCGCATAAGTAAACTGATATGTACCAGAAGCATTATCTGCAAATACTGCTTGTCCAGCACCATCAGCCAATGAATGCAATGTCACAGAATTACTAGGATTTGCATTCGGCACTAAGTCCCATGTACCATTAGTAGTAGGGTCTCCTAGCATATTTACAGTTTCACCTGCACAAGTTCTATCATCTTCTCCTGCATCAGGTTTAGCAATAACAGTTACAACTGTAGAGTCTTTACAACCAAATGCATCTGTAATAGTTACAGAATAATCTCCATTATTAGCTGTTGTAGCAGGACTAATCAATACATCTTCATCAGTAGATACAAAACCTGCAGGTCCTTCCCATTCGTATGTCAAAGGTCCTTGACAACCTGAAGTAGTAGCTGTCAAATCAATCTCAATTCCTCCAGAGCAACTATTAGTTACATCAACTATCACTGGAACTGGTGGATATACTTGTTCTACAACACCAGTTTCCTGATCATCAATCAACTGGTTAGCTGATCCAATAGTAAAACCTTGTGAGAAATCAGAAAGTTGCATACCAGGAGCAGAAGAACTTGGATCAACTCCATTTTCAAAAAGTCTAATACCAGTAGAACAGTTAACCATAGGGCTAACTGAAATACTAAATAATTTAATAGTATCACCACTAGCGATACCAGGATTATAATGCGATGTCGTTCCTAATTGAGGAAGAATCGAATAAAAATCACTCTCTGGTTGAGCTGCTGGAGATACTATAGTATCACCTATAACCCAATTCATAGCTACTGTTCCATTTCCATCTACATTATTAAATAGAGGCATATAAGATGAATCAATAGTTAAGACAGATCCAGTAGGAACAATAATCGAAACCAAAGAGTTAAATTGGATTCGATCATTATTTTCTGTTATCTGCCCACTATTCAGAATAACGTGAACATCATACTTACAAGTCGAAGTATCATACTTCAATTGGTAGCTAACGTCAGTTATCTGAGCCGATAGATAAGTTCCAAATAGAACTAAAATAAAGGTGTAAAGTAAATTTGTTAATTTCATGTTTAAAAATATTTGTATTTGTGAATAAAAAGTGTCTAAAATTAATTTTCTCTTGTTTCTCATTTTTATTATGACTATATAGGTATATCAAATAGTCACAAAAATTTTATTTTATTAATCCAAATGCAATCTACTTTACATTCTCCTTCTTCTTCAAATAATCACCTCCAGCAAAATAGAATTTGGTCGGAGTCCACCTAAAATGGTCCCCACTGAAATTATAGACAAGAAATAAAAATCATTACCCCTAGTGGGAATGCATATTTTTTTATCAAAGCTATATAATCATCATGAAAGGTTTTGCAAATACTGTGCCAATCTTGTTTATTATCTGTAGTTAATAGATGATTAATAATTGTAATATGTAGATTTCATATTATTTATAAAAAAAATATTTTTTTTAAAGAAATCAAGTATAATATGGGGTTTGCACTTTTTATTAATAATTCTAAATAGAAATTATATCTTCATTGTATCAATCACTAAAATTTTTGTATAATAGATACATGAAGCACATGATAAATTAGGATATAAAACGGATCAATATTATTCGATATTGAATAATATTTTTTCGATAGCCACCCTAACAATTCTTCAAAAAGTATCAATAAACATCAAAAAAAACAGAAAAAAGATGAATTAAAGTTCAAGAATGTGGATTTTTAGAGCGATTATAGTATTTTTACAATGCAAAATCTTAAAATATGGTATATCTAGAATTTGAAAAACCTCTTCAAAAACTTCAAGAACAACTTGATAAACTTCAAGAATTGTCTGATAGTGGAGAACTAGATCTTAGTGATAAGGTCGAAGAAATAGAAAAAAAAATAAAGGCAGAGCAGAAAATAATATATTCTGACCTGAATAGTTGGGAAAAAGTCCAACTATCACGGCATCCTGCAAGACCATATACCCTATACTATATAGAACAAATAACCAAGAAATTCATTGAGCTTCATGGAGATAGAAATTTTGGTGATGATAAAGCTATAGTTAGTGGTATTGGTAAAATAGACAAGCAAACGGTAGTAATCATTGGTCAACAAAAAGGGCTCAATACTAAACTAAGACAGTATCGTAACTTTGGCATGGCTAATCCTGAGGGATATCGAAAGGCTCTTAGATTGATGAAGATGGCTGAGAGATTTAATTATCCTGTCATTACTTTCATTGATACACCTGGAGCATATCCAGGGATAGAGGCAGAAGAAAGAGGACAGGCAGAAGCTATAGCTCGAAACATATTTGAAATGGCTCAGTTGAAGGTACCAATCCTTTGCTATGTAATAGGTGAAGGAGCATCAGGAGGAGCATTGGGTATTGGTGTCGGTGATAAGATATTTATGCTAGAGAATACATGGTTTTCAGTTATATCTCCTGAAAACTGCTCTACAATACTATGGCGTAATTGGAATCATAAAGAAGAAGCTGCAGAAGCTCTAAAACTTACTGCTGATGATATGCTCGGACATAATCTAATAGATGGTATCGTAAAAGAACCATTGGGAGGAGCTCATGCATATCCAGAGAAAATGGCTAAACTACTTAAGTCTCATATAAAAACTGCATTGGCAATAGAGATAGAAAAAACTGCAGATCAAAGAATTGAAGAAAGACTAGAAAAATTTAGTAAATACGGTCAGTATGATGAAGTTAAATAATGCTATTTGGTTGTTGATTCTTTTAGTTTTAAATAAATAAAAAAAAATTTAATGAATAAGGGACTACTATATGTAATTATTTCAATAATTGGGCTTTTTGGAATTTATAGTTTGCTATGCTACTTTGGTGATAACAGAGTGGAGATTACTATCAATGATAGGATAGATGCCCCTAGCTTAATGGTATATAACCAAGTAAATGATTTTAACAATTGGGATAACTGGTCATCATGGACAAATATCGATACTAGCATACATACTACTATAAGCGATATATCCGAAGGAGTAGGTGCTGAGTATAATTGGAATAAAAAGAAAAAAGGAGGTAAAATAAGTATTGTTTCAACTACTAAAGCTGGTAGTATTAAGACTAAACTTACTAACAATACAAATGATCTTATAAGTTATAATGATTGGTCCTTTGAAGAAAACTCCAAGAACAAAACTAATGTTAAGATTAACTTCTATGAGGAAAAAGAAGTTCCATTTTTCATGAGAGGATATCGATTTATAACTGGTGCTTCTCGACTTATAAAAAATGGCCTTAAATACGACCTTGGTAAAATCTCAGAATTAGTTGAGAGACAATTCAAAACAAATACTTACAACGGCTACCGTATAAAAGAAAGTAGTTCTGAAGAGATGCATTTTATCATCAATAGATCTAAGGTTAAAAAAGATGATATTCAACAATTCTATGCTCAAAGTTTAGGGAGCTTATTTCAAACTCTCCAAAGCAATAATATTGAAATGGATGGAATGCCAAGTGGCTTATATTTTCAATGGAATCTTCAAAATCCAATGATAGATATGGCATCTGCTATACCTGTGAGTAGTGAATTATCTTTTGATGATGTATCAACTTATTCGATTCCTGCAGGAGAAGTGCTAGTATTGGATTATATGGGTGATTACAAAGGGATAAACAAAGCTCATCAAGCTATGGCTAATTACATGAAAGATCACGAATTATTCCCTAATCCTCCTATTTTAGAAACTTATATCACAGATCCTAGTAAAGAGAAAAATCCTGAAAATTGGTTAACAAGGATTACTTATTATTATAGTTTGTAGGGTTGTAGAACGTAAGGACTGTAGGACATAGGACTGTAGGACGTAGGACTAAATTTTGTTTTTTTTTGATTTTTTGAGTTTTGACTTTTTGTCCGTAGGACTGTAGGACGTAAGACTGTAGGACGTAAGACGTAAGACTGTAGGAATTAGGGAATTTGTTTTTTTTGATTTTTTGGGTTTTGATTTTTTGTCCGTAGGACTGTAGGACTATAAGACTAGGAATATTGTTTTTTTTGATTTTTTGGGTTTTGAGTTTTTGTCCGTAGGACTGGGTTGTTTTTCTAAAATTAATAGCTAATGCTCATTCTTTTTTTCTACATTTGCAAAAACATATAAAAACATAAAATTATGAGCTTATTAACAGTAGGAACTGTCGCATTTGACAGTATAGAAACACCATTTGGAAAAGTTGACAAAGTAATTGGAGGAGCCTGTACTTATATCAGTTGGGCTGCATCATATTTTACAAATGAAATAAATCTTTGTTCTATAGTAGGAGATGATTTCCCAGAGGCTGAAATCAAATTGATGCAAGAAGTTGGTATCAATACAGAGGGATTAGAAATAGTAAAAGGCAAGAAGTCATTTTATTGGTCAGGAAAATATCATGACAATATGAATAAACGGGATACTTTGGTGACAGAACTGAATGTTTTGGCTGATTTTGACCCTACCCTACCTGATTCATACACAGAAAGCGATATATTGATGTTGGGAAATCTTACACCTGAGATACAACTACAAGTAATCAATCAGATGACTAAGAAACCTAAGCTTATCATCATGGACACAATGAATTTCTGGATGGATATCGCTATGGATACATTGAAAAAAGTGATTGCTAAAGTAGATGTTCTAACTATCAATGACGAAGAAGCTAGACAATTATCTGGTGAATATTCGCTAGTAAAAGCCGCTCAAGTTATTCATGATATGGGACCAAAATATCTAATCATAAAGAAAGGTGAGCATGGTGCATTGTTATTTAATGATGAACTTATGTTTTATACTCCTGCTATGCCTCTACTCGAAGTAAAAGATCCTACTGGAGCTGGTGATACATTTGCTGGTGGCTTTGCAGGATATCTTGATAAAACCGGAGATACTTCATTTGAAAATATGAAAAGGGCTGTCGTTTATGGTTCTGCTATGGCATCATTTTGTGTAGAAGCCTTTAGTTTAGAAAAGTTAAAAACTCTGGACGAAGAACAGATTAATCAAAGAATCGACAAATTCGAAGAGCTAATGAGTGTGGATTTGTAGTAGTTACTGGGTGATGGGTGCTGGTTACTGGTTACTGGGTGCTGGTTACTGGTTGCTTGTTACTAGTTACTAGATGCTTGTTACTGGTTACTGGTTGCTTGATTAAACTAAAAAGAAGAACTAGATGAAGGAAAAGAGTAAAAAGTCATGGTCAGATAAATCTATATTTAGCAAGATATCTGACTTGGTATTTATTGTTATTATTATTGCTATGTTTTTTCCACAAGGGCGACTTGCTATAGGTGGATTTGTAAATAGTATAAAAGCTAAAATATCTAATCCATCTAGACTATCTGAAGACAAAATAGTATCAGTTAACAATCTTAACTGGAAGTTACAAGATACAGAAGGGAACACAATAAATCTTGCTGATATAAATGGTAAAGTACTATTTGTAAATATGTGGGCTACA
The DNA here is from genome assembly GCA_032361185.1 of Lepetodrilus ovalis. NCBI lineage: Eukaryota > Metazoa > Mollusca > Gastropoda > Lepetellida > Lepetodrilidae > Lepetodrilus > Lepetodrilus ovalis. The sequence goes on along the minus strand of JAUTBQ010216562.1, from coordinate 4,541 downwards.
TGGTGTCCTCCTTGTGTAGGTGAAATGCCTGAGATTCAAAAACTATATGATATCTATAAGGACAATGATAATATAGCTTTCTTTATGGTATCAAATGAAAAAACGAGTAAAATCAAATCATTTATTGATAAAAAAGGCTATAGTTTCCCTGTTTATTCAAGTATCAATAATAGTCCTGATGCATTTGCTAGTAATAGTATTCCAACAACATTTGTAGTATCAAAAAAAGGAAAAATAGTAGTCAGAGAAACAGGAGCTGCTAATTGGGGTGGTAAAAAAATGCAAAAATTGATTAATGAATTATTGTAATGTTTTGCGGGGTAATGTATGCGGTATGCGGTTTATGGTATGCGGGGTACGGGATGCGGTATATGGTTTACGGTGTAGGGTATGCGGTTATGGGGTAGTGGTTACTAGTTATTAGAAATTCTAACCCATTCTCTAAATTCGCTAAGTATCATGGCTGTGGCACCCCATACTATATGTCCTTCTATATTGAAGCAAGGAACATTTTTCTGCATTTGGTTCAATATTACTATATCTTGATTTACAACAATATCATTTGCCAAAATTGTAGTCAAAGGGCTAATTATCAAATCGGCTACTTCATCATCTTGTTTGGAAAAATCTTCTATTGAGCCATTGTATAATCCTACTTGAGGATATACCATAAAGTTGCTAACAGGAACATATATAGGGGTCAAGGAAGCGATATGTTGTATATTATCAATAGGAATACCTATTTCTTCATTTACTTCACGAATAGCACATACGACCATATCTTCATTATCAGAAGGGTCCAATTGTCCACCTGGAAAACTCACTTGCCCAGAATGCTTGTCCTTAGTACTATATGTTCGTTTTATAAGACAAAGATGCCAATCATCCATGTATTGAAATACAAGTATCATCACACCTGCTTTTTTGAATTTTTCTGGAACCTTAAAATCTTTTCTACTTGGATGTGGTAGCATGATGTCTTGAGCGACAACTCCAGGCAATGGATTATCAATCCATCTAAGTATTTGCTTTCTGTTTAATTTATTTATCACAACACCAATAGTACAACTTATATTTTAAACCAAGCTATAACTATAACACTAAATCCTATTTAAATTTATCAAATGGATTTGGGTAGTTATCGTATTCATAAAGGCGATACTTTTTTATTTTTTCGATCAACTTCTCAGCATACATAGGATCTGTAGCATATCCGCATTGCTCTAAACCATGTGCCCAATTGACAAAGTCCTTTTTGTCATATTTAAACAGACTAACATAGTATTTAGTTTTCATAAGGTAATTAGTATGATCGATATAAGAATCTATATCAGTACTATATTTTCTAAAACAAGAATCAACCAATTTACCATCTTTATAATCATCATCTTTGTGATAATAGCTTTCCCCTTGCCAATAAGATTTGCATTTAATACCGAAGTGATTATTAGCTAATATAGCTAGATCACTTGCTCCATTTCTTGATTCATGCAATCCCTGAGCTAAAATAATAGAAGCGGGGATACCTGATCTATGCATTTCTACAACTGCTAATTCACTATATTTATAAAGGTAATTACTTGCAGGTGTTGTAGGCTTAAAGCCTGTTAACACAATAGATAGCACTGCTAAGAAAATAAAAAGTAGATTTTTTTTCATGTTTAGAATTTGACTATTAAAATATATTACACTAAGTTAATTATCAAATCTTGTGCCAAAAAAATAAATGTAGCCAAATTACCTTAAAATTATCGTTGAAAAATTGATATTATGTGATTATCTGCATAGATTGGAGGAAGTAGCTGTAATTTTTCATACCGCTATATTATGATTCCTCAACAAGCATTTTTGTCAAGCTGTATAATTAGCTATAGAATCTTAAGAACTGAGTCTGAAAATTCTTATTAAAATATCATGAAATATTACTAATTAATCGCGAGTTTTCTCTCTGTTTTCTCTAACTTTCTCTTTCTTTTCTAACTCTAGTACAGAGTCTTTGACCTCTTCTTCTATACTATTCTTAGCATTATTGAATTCTCGAATACCTTTTCCAAGTCCTTTCATTAATTCAGGAATTTTCTTTCCTCCAAATAACACTAAAACTACCAACGCAATAAGAAATATCTCTTGCGGTCCCATATTAAAAAGTAAAATACTACTAAGCATAATTTTATATTTTGATACAAAAATACTACCATTTATTGATAGTTGCAAACAATATGCCATAAATATGTCTTTTAGTCAGTAGTTTTCAGTTAGTAGCTTGATTAATTAGAGATACCAAGTCTTTCGGGATGACTATAAATATTAAAGCCATCCTTTTTTAGAAATCCTATCAAGCACATATTATTTTTTTGAGCCATCTCTACAGACAAACTTGTTGGAGAACCAAAAGCTAAAATGATACTTATACCAAATTTTAGTGCTTTATGAACTAATTCATATCCTATACGACCACTAAGCATCAATATATAATGAGAAGTATCAGTCATCTCACGTTCTATCATATACCCAATGAGCTTGTCAAGTGCATTATGCCTTCCTACATCTTCTTTTAAATGCAAAAGCTGCCCATCTAAATCAAATAATGCTGCCGAGTGAAGTCCTCCTGTCTTCTTAAATATTGTCTGACCTTCCTCTATTTTACGAAAGAGTGAAATCAATATAGCGGCATCTACAATACTACTATGATTGTTAACTTCATACTTACAATTCAAAATATCATCTAATGATACTTTTCCACAAATACCACAGCTTGCACTACTAATAAAATTCCTCTGATGCTTTTTGCTATCAAACTTAATTTCTGAAACTAATTCTACTTGAATTTGGTTGGTTTCTAATGCTGCAATTGTACTTATATGATCATATGATTGAATAATACCCTCAGAAAACAAAAATCCTAACGCTAGGTATAAGTCGTCTCCAGGTGTTCTCATCGTAGTATAAATACTTTCAAAACCTCGATTTTTATCAGTACCATAACTAAGTTGTATCTCAAGTGGCTGCTCTATAACTATCGTATCCGTCACCTTGGTATAGCTATTATTTTTATACTTTTGAATGCTAATATTATTGACCGATTGAACTATTTTCATTATTTAAAATTTAAATTTAGACAGATGGAATCTAGTAAAAAAAAACATGCCAATTAGTATAAAAATACGTCTGATAATTATTATGGCTGCATAAAACGGTCAATGATACCGAGAGGATGACCAAAGGGACTTAATTCATAATTTAAATTCATTTGACCTCTTTTCTACTTAGATAAGCAAAATGTTTAACAGGATCAAAACCCTTTACATATCCACTATTTTCACCAGCTTCAATTGCTTCACGGAATAACTCCACTTTTCTCTCATGTTCGTCAACCAATCGCAATCCAGCTCGTATTACTTCACTTGCAGAAGAATAGCGACCAGATTTGATACATTTATGAATAATACTTTCAAAATGTTTTCCTAAGGTAACCGATGTATTCTTTGACATAGTTTCAAATTTGTTCCAAAGATACCAATAATTGGTATTACTTCCAGATCTTAAAGGCTATAATTTTAAAACTAATCCTATAAAACTATCCTATATAGACACCAAATAAAGCAAAAAATATTTATCTTGCTGCAGCTTTATTAAAATTTTATTTAAAATCATATCTCCATGTCAAAGAATCTAAGTGATCTGTCTTTTAGGAAAGGAATATTAGATAATCTTTTTGACAAAATGGGAAATGCAGCTCAAGCTGAGGGTACTCCAAGCCCTGAAGCTCTAGAAGAAATGGCTCAAGAGTTTATCATAGGCAAAGCTACTACATATGGAACAGCAAGTTTCTATGACTTCATGAAACCAGAGAACAAGGGTAAAAAAGTTTATGTTTGTAATGGTTCTGCTTGCATATGTTCTGGCAAACAAGATAAAGTCCAAAAACAATTAGAAAACCACTTTGATACAGCTGAGATAGGTCATATGACTTGTCTAGGCAGATGTCATGAGAATGGTGCATTTCATTATGGTGGTCATAACTACTCTAACTTATCAGTGGATGACATTGATACAATAATTAATAAACCTACTACAATAACTGATACTTATATTGTAAAATCAAGTACTACCCCACTACTTACAGAAAAATTTACTGGACTTACTGACCATTATTCTCCTTTTAAAAAAATACTAAAACTGGATAAAAAATCAGTATTAGAAGAAATAAAATTATCAAATATTAGAGGTAGAGGTGGAGCAGGATTTCCTATGGGATATAAGCTAGAATCTTGTATGAATACAGCCTCGGACATAAAATTTATCATATGCAATGCTGATGAAGGTGACCCAGGAGCATATTCTGATAGATATCTATTGGAACAGCAACCACACAAAGTACTATTTGGAATGTTAGTATCTGGGTACATATCTGGAGCAAGTTGGGGTATATTATATATAAGAGCAGAATACCCAGAAGCTAGCATTGTCATACAAAAGGCTATAGATGAACTAAGAGAGGTACACCTAATTGGTGCAAATATTCTTGGATCAGGTTTTAA
>JAUTBQ010216451.1:0-21070 GCA_032361185.1 Lepetodrilus ovalis | reverse complement strand
AAAAGTATTTGCACTCTTTCCCGGTAGCATCTTTGCAAGGACTAGTTTTGTAGGTATCATCATAGCTGAAGCTATCAAGGCAATAAGTGTTATGCCAATAACAAGCCATCTTTTGAACTTTGAACTTATAATATTATAAATTAATTTTTCCATCAATGCTTCTTTATGTCGTGTTTTAGGAGCTTTTTAGCAAGATATGGAGTAAACACATAAGCTACAAATAGACTAACGGCTAGGGCTACAGGGACATTTAGAGGGATTGGCTTCATAAACTGACCCATCATACCACCAACAAATGCCATAGGTATCATCGTAAGCATTATGGCGATTGTTGCTATGTTTGTTGAGGGACCTATCTCATCAGTTGCCCTTATGATAAGCTCTTCAAAATCTTGATTTTCACACTCTTTTAGATGTAGCCTTCTATGGATGTTTTCTATAACTATGATGGCATCATCTACGATAAGCCCCAAAGAGAGTAAAAATGCAAAAAGTGTGATACGGTTTATTGTCTGGTCACTCATCATAGCTATAAACAAAGTTGCAGCAAGGATCATAGGAACAGCGATTGTAACGACTAGCGATTCTCTCCATCCTAAAAATGGTATCAAGATAAGAGAGATTATCCCGATAGTCAAAACTAAGTGATGAACAAGTTCATTTACAGCCTCATTTGCTCTCTCTCCATAGTTTCTAGTGATTATAAATCCTATCCCTTGCTCCTCTAATGAGGGGGCATTTTTCTCTATGAGCTTTATCGCATTTTCTGCGATGATTACAGCATTTGTCCCTTTTAGTTTAGATACTGTTAGGGTTACTTGATCTCCTGCATCTTTAAATAGTGAATTGGAATTGTTTTTATCTTGATAGGTGATAGTTGCAGATTTGAAGTTTTGTATGTCGTAGTTATACTCAACATTTGCTATATTTTTTAGATATATTGGAGAGTTGTGGTAGGAGGCTATGATTAGATTTTCTAGATCATCTACATCTTCTATCGCATTTTTTACACCAAAGACTATGATTTTGCCATCATCTGTTGGGACATCGATCTCAGGTGCATTTACAGATATGGATTTTATAGACTTTACAATTTGACCTAGTGAGATGTGATAGCCTGATAGTTTATCTAGATCTATGAGGACATTAAACTGAGGCTGCTTTACTCCCTTTAGTGTACTTTTTGAGACATTTTCTATAGCATTTATATCTTGTTGTATATCTCTTATCTTTTTGTATAGTTTTATGTTGTCAGTTTTTCTGTCATCTTTTTTGTAAAATGCGACTGTCAGTATGGGTATGTCGATATCTATATCAAAGGGTTTTACGAGTGGTTGCATGGCACCCATAGGAAGTGAGTCCATATTTTGCATCACTTTGTCGTAGAGTTTTAGGTTTGAAGATTCTCTATTTTCTCCTATGAAGTACTGGACATTTACCATTCCAAAGTTATTCATAGCAGTACCGTATATATTTTCAACTCCCTTTATCTCACTGATTCGTCTCTCAAGTGGTTTTACTATGACATTTGCGATCTCTTTAGGAGTGGATCCTGGCATCGCTACTATGATACTACCACCACTTACAGCGATCTGAGGATCTTCTTCTCGTGGCATCGCTTCAAGTGCTATGTAGCCTAATATCAAGATAGATATACCTAAGATCATAGTTAGAGGATTTGTTAGAAACTCTTTACATAAAGTACCAGCTATATTTTTTATCTTATATTCTCGCATAGGGCAAGTATAACATAATAGATATAAATATTTCTTATATATGAGTAGATAGTATTATAAATTTTATTTATGATACATATTGACACATTAATGTGTCAATATGCTATTTAGATAGTTTTACTGTTTGAAAAAGTTTTTTTGTAGCATCCCAACCTAGATCACTAGATAAGAAACTATCTACTAATTGATTTGAAATTCTTACTTTAAAAAAGTGATTATCAACCTCTGCTATATAAGCTACTGAGTAGTATGGTAGATTTCTATTTGTAATTTTAAAAAGAGCTCTTTTTGCTTTTGTGTTACTATCTAGCATAACTTCATCCTCTTTTATAATCTCAAAGCTTCTAAACTCTCCATTTTTACTCATAAACTTTAAAGCGCTCATAAATGAATCATAATGAGTTTGTAGATCTTTATCGGTACCTCTTGGATATACAAAACAGTCCAAAAATGCATCTCTTTTTTTCTTATCCGCATATCTTAGAGCTGTACCTATATTTTTGTTTTCATAACATTTTTGAGATCGGAGCTCATACTCTCCTATCTTTCTAGGAGCTGTTATACCCTCTATAGTTATATGAGTTTTTGTTAGTATTGGCTTTTTAGTTGTTTTAGTGGAGCAACCACTATAGAAAACTACTGTAAACAAAAGTATTACTTTTATAAAATATTTCATAATTATCTTCCTTTATACTTATAATTCTATCATATCTTTCTTTTAACTAAAAAGATTCCAAGAGCCGTTATGGCTAAAATAATACCTATTGTGCCAAATATAAAACTAAGTTCAACTGGCTTTGTTAGATCAAACACTAATAACTCCACTACATCTTTCACAGAGACTCTCTTCATCTTTGCTTCTTTGCTTCCAACATCTCGGGCATTTTGCCTTGTTAGCTGGTAGGACTTTAAACCTCTCATCACCTATCTCAAATGTCGCCAATTCTCCATCCTCATCATGAGTTATAACTTTAGATACTGTAAACCAATCTTCTCTATCTACACTTTCAAGCTTTGCTAACTCATCTGAAGTAGTTTGAAGAACTAGCTCAAGTGTAGATTTTATCTTCTTATCTTTTTTCAGAGTATCTACGATCTCAAAAAATTTCTCTCTAGCTTCTAGCATATAAGAGGAGTTAAAATCAACACTTACTTCATCAATATCCTCAATCATAAGATCAAATACATCCCCATTGTCAGCTTTGATAACAGCAGGTGCATACTCTAACACTTCATCAACTGTATATGTAAGGATTGGAGCGAGTAGGGCAAGTAGCTTTTGTGCGATGATAGCCATAGCACTTTGAGCTGATCTTCTTATATCATCTTCTTTAGCATTACAGTAAAGTCTATCTTTTGAGATGTCTAGATATACTCCACTTAGATTTGAAGCTATAAAGTGGTTTAGAGATGATAATCCTTTTGCAAAGTTATACTCTCTAAAACTTTTCTCTACCTCACTAAAGACATCTTTTGCCTCTTTTAAGATCCACTTATCAAGTGTTTGCATATCTTTTGGATCTACGATAGTCTCTAAATCATCTACATTGGCAAGTAAAAATCTTATAGTATTTCTGATCTTTCTATACTGTTCACCCACCTGTTTTAGGATCTCATCCGATACTTTTTGATCATTTTGATAGTCACTCATCGCTACCCACAACCGAAGGATCTCAACCCCGTACTGTTTGGCTATATCTTGAGGAGCTACGACATTTCCTTTGGATTTACTCATCTTTTGACCATTTTTATCCATAGTAAAACCGTGAGTTACAACACTCTTATAAGGAGCTTTACCATTTACTGCACAAGAGATTAAAAGTGAGCTTTGAAACCAACCACGATGTTGATCACTACCCTCTAAGTACATATCAGCCTCATACTCTCCTGCATCATATTCACCAGATTTTAAAACTGCTCTCCAAGTAGAACCACTATCAAACCAGACATCAAGTATATCCATCACCTTTTCTAGATTATTTGGATCATAACTAGAGTTAGAGGGAAGAAGATCTGCTATCTCCATCTCCCACCAAGCATCACTACCTTTTTCATCAAATATAGCTGATATATGATCTAACACATCTTTGTCAAATATAACCTTATCTGTACTCTTATCTCTAAAAAATGCTATCGGAACTCCCCAATCTCTCTGCCTTGAGATACACCAATCAGGACGATTTTCGATCATAGAGTTTAGTCTGTTTATCCCCACTTCTGGATAGAACTTCACTTTTTTCATATTTTTAAGAGCATTTACTCTTAGGCTTTCACCATCAACTTTATCATCATCCATAGATATAAACCACTGTCTAGTAGCTCTATAGATAACTGGCTTGTGAGTTCTCCAACAAAATGGGTATGAGTGCCTAAACTTACTCATCTTTAGTAGGCTATCTCCTAGAAGCTCTAAAATCGGTTCATTTGATTTAAATATATGCATACCTACAAACTCTTGGGGATTTGGTAAAAGCTTCTCTCTTACTACACTCTCATCAAACAATCCACCATCATCCACAGGCATAACAACCTCTAAATCATACTTTAACCCTACACGATAATCATCTTCACCATGCCCTGGAGCTGTATGAACACAACCGCTCCCTCCATCCATAAGTACATGATCTCCTAGGATTAGACGAGAGTTTCTACCATTTAGTGGATTTATAGCATTTTGATTTTCAAAAACAGAGGCTTTAAATGTTTTTACGATTTCCCCTCCTAAAACTTCTTCCTCTTTGAGTGATTCAAACCTAGCCTTTGCAACGATTAGATCTTCACTTGTTAGAACATAATCTTCTTCAGGGTTAAACGATATACCCGTATTTGAAGGAAGTGTCCAAGGAGTAGTAGTCCAGATCACAACACTAGCTTTTTCAACACCCAAAGATTTAAGTGCTTCTTCATTTAGTTTAAATGCTACATATATAGAGAAATCCTCTTTATCTTGATACTCAACTTCTGCTTCAGCTAGAGCAGTCTTTGCCGCCCATGACCAGTAAACTGGCTTACTTCTCTCAACCAAAAGTCCTTTTTGTGCGATGTCACAAAGTGTTCTATATATGTCTGCTTCAAACTTTGTTTTTAGTGTTAGATAAGGGTTTTTCCAATCAGCGATAACTCCAAGAGATTTAAACTCTTCGCTTTGAATAGCCACAAACTTTTGAGCATGTTCACGACAAAGTCTTCTGATAGTTGTTATAGGTATAGTTTTTTTCTTTTCCCCTAGCTTCTTTTCAACTTGTTGTTCTATCGGCAATCCGTGACAATCCCAACCCGGAGTAAATCTCACACTCTCACCCATGAAGTAGTGAGATTTTACGATGATGTCTTTTAAAACTTTGTTAAGAGCATGACCTATATGGATGTTACCATTTGCATAAGGAGGACCATCGTGGAGTGTGAAACTTTTAGAAGCATTAGATCTGTTTTGGATCATCTTGTTGTATACATCTTTGCTATCAAACCACTCTTTATATCGCTTTGGTTCTTTTTCTGGCAAGTTTCCTCTCATAGGAAATGCAGTGTTTGGCAAAAGTAGGGTATCTTTATAGTTCATATTTTCTCTTTCTTGTTATAAGTAATGTCGCGAATTTTAACCAAAAAGGACTTATAATACACAAACAAGGAGTATCACCATGGTAAAATCACTCGTAATCGTAGGAAACAGCATCAAATATAACACTATTTTTATGGATTATCTAAAAAGAGAGGTAAAAGAGAAAATCGGTCATATAGACAATATATACTATATAGACAAAAATGATAAAAATCTTTTTCTAACTATAGAAGAGGTGATACTTAGAAGCTCTCTTGTAGTTATAGCCTCGAAAAATGGATATAACTTGATAGGAAAAATCCTCTCAACTTTAAGCGAGGATAATATGGTGATGAAAGATGAACAGCTTATACCTTCAAAAGCTATCGACTTTGATAAAGATAGTTACCTAATAGAGCACCAATCAACAAAGATAAATGTAGTCAAGATCTCTGAATTAGATGCTCTACCAAAACTTCTGATAGATACTCATCAAAAACGAGTAAATTTCTTTTTAGTAGATGCACAAAATCAAAAATATCAAGATTTGCTTGATGAGATGGTTTCTATATATGGGGTAGGGATTGATAGAACAACTATTATAGAAGGTTTAGAGTATCTGAGTGCTGAAGGTTTTTTGCATGATCAGCAAAAAGCTTTTATGCAAGCTTTGGCATTTGGATTTGCGGATAAGATTCTTTTTGGATCTAATTTATCACAGATCATAAGCCAAAAGCTTATAGAAAGTGGTAACAAAGTTACGATGATGGAGAGCTGTACGGGTGGTTTGGTGGCTAGTGAGATAGTTAAAAATAGTGGAGTTTCTTCTATCTTCAACGGTAGTATCGTAAGTTATGCTGATGCTGTCAAGATGCGACTAGGAGTAAGTGAAGCTACACTTAAAGAACATGGAGCTGTAAGTGTGCAGTGTGTTTATGAGATGTTAGATGGAGCTTTAAAAGCTATGGCTTCTGATATGGCTATAGCTATAAGTGGAGTAGCAGGACCAACTGGTGGAAGTGAAGAAAAACCTGTTGGAACTGTCTATGTTGGTGCAAAAAGTAAGAAAGGAGAGATATTTGTAGAGAAATTGTTACTAAAAGGAGATCGGCAATATATCCAACAACAGTCGATGTTTTGGGCATTTAAGCTCTTGGCTCTTAGTGATAAAAAAGTTTTTTTCAATTTTTCTATAAAATCTCTTGACAATTAAAATGTTTTTGACTATAATTTCACCTCACTTGCCAAATATGGCTTGTATGACTCGTTAGCTCAGCAGGTAGAGCATCTCCCTTTTAAGGAGGTGGCCGTTGGTTCGAATCCAACACGGGTCACCATTTTCATTGTTTTTAATATAAGTTTAATAATAAAGTCAATGAGGTTTCAAGATAGAAATATCTTTTATGACCCCATCGTCTAGTGGTCCAGGACCCCGCCCTTTCACGGCGGTAACAGGGGTTCAAATCCCCTTGGGGTCGCCATTTATTTTGATTTGAGTCCTGGAAAATCAAAATTTTAAAACTCCTAATTTTTAGGTGTTTAAGGTCGCTTAGCTCAGTTGGTAGAGCGCCACCCTTACAAGGTGGATGTCATAAGTTCGAGTCTTATAGCGACCACCATTCTTTAGAGAAAGTGACACTTTAAAGTCTTAACTTTTTAAATGTGCGGCGGTAGTTTAGTTGGTTAGAATGCTGGCCTGTCACGCCGGAGGTCGCGAGTTCGAGTCTCGTCCGCCGCGCCATTTAAAACACCATATTTAGGCACCTTTTTCGTTTAAGAAAACTTTTCCGCCATTTTTCCGCCAATCCTAAACTTTGAAATTGCTTAAGAACGACGCTCTTTCAATATCTTCTCTTGGCAAATAGTCTGTATATTTAGTCAATGTAACACTAATATCTGCATGACCTAACATCTTGGATACCCAAGCTATTTCTTCACCTTGTTGGATCATAACCGAAGCAAATGTATGTCTTGTCTTATACAAGATACGATATTGGATATCGCATTTTTCCAAAAGTGGTTTCCATTTTGAAGATATCTTTTCACTCCGTTTATATCCTTTGCCATATTGAGTGACAAATAAATTTTTTTTATCACCAGTAATCTTTTGTTGCGATTTTAATGCTTTCTCAACTATTGGTAATATATCAACATCTCTAAGACTTGCATATGTCTTAGTATCTGTTAATTTTCCTTTTCTCATACTTTTTCGTATATGGATTTTATGATTTTCGAAATCAATATTTTCCCATTCTAATGCAATTAATTCACCAGGTCTAATTCCCGTGAAAAAAGAGATGATTAAATAGTTTTGAAACCATCCTTCTGCCTTATCAATGAGCTTCTTTACTTCTTCTAACTTAAAAGGAAAAATCTTTGATTTCTTCTTTTTTGGTCTTTTGACTCTTTTAAATGGATTATCATGTATAATCTCATCTATAAAAGCATCTTTCATAATGTTGTTAAATACATTACGAATATTAATAACACGAACTCCACTACGAGTATGTAGTAAATTAGCTTGCCATAATCTCAAATCTTTTGGTCTAATCTCATCCAATTTGGAATCTTCAAAATATGGTAATATATGGGATTTAAAATCTGCAAGATATTCATCCCTAGTATTTTCACATCTATCTGAAGCTTCCAAGTTAAGAGTCATAAATCCAAATTGTTTGAGAGTTGGTACTTCATCTTCACCATACTCATACTGTACTTTTTGACTTTCAACAATTTTTTGTAAAAGAACGTCATAGGCATTTTTAGTTGCCCATGTTAAATTTCTTGGAGTGTTTTTCTTGCCTGTAGAACGTTGATAGCGTTTGCCATCAATTGTTCCTCTAATATGTATAATATCATGCTCGACAAGGACACTTGCTTTATTTTGAATGCTCATTTTCGAAACCTTTTAATTCTGAAAACGACATCTCTAGCAATGTACATTCTATTGTTTATCAACTTATAGTCGACTTCAGGTTCAAAATTACCAGAATATAATTGCTTTAACACAGATTGTGTTTTGAGTCCAAGATTTCTAGCTACATCAGCTGCAGATATCCACTCTGGAATAGACATAATTGTCTCTTTAATTTCTTTGACATCTTTTAATATTTCTTGATGCACCTTTAATAAATCATCTAAAACTAGTTTACATTTCATTGTAAACTCCTTTCCTACCCTGACGAATAGGTTCTGTAATAGGGTCGAAAATAAAAAAAAGTATGTATAAAGCAAAAAAATTGAAAAAAAGTGTGATTTTTATATGAATATGAGTAAATAATATTTTTGAAAGTAGATTGTTTTTTATATTTAGAAGTATTTAATATAACCTTCTAAAATATTGCTATTAGGTTAGAAGGTTATATTTGATATTTGAGGTGATATTGTTTTTTTATCTTTATGCTAAGTACTTTGATACAGTGTTTCTATGGAGCTTTGAAATTTTTGATATAGCTGCAATTGTAATCTTTTTGTTGGTGAATTGAAGTTGATTTTTTGCTTCTTCTATCTTTGCCATACTAAGTGACTTTCTCTTATTTGCGCTTAATTCTTGAGCTCTTTTTATATTTTTTAATTTTGTTTCCTTGCTTACAAGTTGATTTGTTCTTTCTGCTGAAAGAGATTGTCTTCTTTTTATCTCTATTAAATATTTGTCATAGCTTAATGCTCGTATAGGTTCAAATTTCATAGCTCCAGCATTCTTGTGAGGCATTGCTATCGTGTAAGAGGTTAGTGCTATGGTATCATTTCTCCAGTATTTGTATACACTATTGGATATAGACGTTATCTCTTTTTGAGATAGAGGTTCATCTGCTATATCATTGCATTGCTCTACAATATTTAAAATATCTTCATATTCTATATCTTTTTTTTTGTAAGCCCAGCGCATACCTGCATAAAAAATAGTTTTATTTCTCTGTCCTACCTGCAACTCATCTTTTTTTGGGTATTTAAAATAAATAGGGAGTCTCTTTTTTTTGTTATATAGTATTTTTGTTTCCCTCGCTTTTTTTGTGATATGAGCAAAGTCATTAAGCTGATAATTATATTGATAGTTAAAAAAGAATGGATGAAGAAGAGGATTTCGCCAAATTGCAAAATTTCTAAAAGATGCATTTGGATCGCATCCTACAATTTGTATAATTGCTCTTTTTATATCATATAAAAAATTCATTTGTTTTTTATTATTTGTAAACACAGGATTAGCAAGATGATAAGCAAAGTGATATCCTCTACTGGTTTGTGTTATATAAGTTGGATCTGGTATATCTAGTTCCCACAAGTATGTAGAAAACTCATCCATGGTCTTAAAATATTCTTTTGCTTCTTCTTCTTTATAATAATCAATATCAAAAATTAGCATAGAAATTCTCTCTAGAGTATTAAATTTTGTAAAGGGATATGCTTTCATAGCCGCAATTGTAGGTTTTGAAGATATATTTGCACTTTGTTTTGTATGCCCTCCAAATATTTCTTTTGGTAGGCTAGCTAATAAGATATTTTTAAGAATATCTTTATCCTCTCCGATGTATTTATTTCGTTCTGTTATTTTTACCATTTTAAATTCCTTTCCGTTCCATTTTTGGTGTGTGGAAGTTCTAGAAAGAATTTGAAACGTTATTTTTATTTTTTTCTTGGATAAAGTGTTTTAAATATGCACATCTAAGACGCTTTAGACAAGGTTATATTGGGAAATCCCATCTGGTATTCTTCTCCTTCTTTAAATCTTATATAGTGTTGTAGGGGTAGAAATAAAAAAAAGTATGCTTGTATAGGAAAAATTGAGAAAAAGATTGATTTATATTGATTTTTTAGAAACAAGTTAGGTTTTGAGTAGTTACTCCCAAATCTCAGACCATATAGAAGATATCTATGGTTGTAAGCTTCTCTAAGAGTGATATAAGTGCTGTCATTGATAAACTAGAAGAGAAATGGGGTAAAACCCTATTATCTTTTAATCTTAGAGAAATAGGTGGGATAATCTATAGCATTACTTCAAGTATCTAGAGCCTATTAGAAGAATCATTTACAGTTGTGAGTATTATAATTTTAGGACAATGAGGTGTTGACACAGATTTTAGAACACTCTCTTGTAGTTTATTTATGTAGAATATATTATAAAGATGGTAGAGACCTGATGCTCTGCGTCGAGGTAGTTAATTTTATCCTGAAGTAAAAAAATAATGAAGTAAGTTTTTGCAAAATAAACAAATTTCTTATAAATATTCAATTTGTTTAGATTTTAAATACTATAGTTATTTTTTTGAACGAGATAAATAGTATCTTGTCATCGAAATTCTATTGTGGCCCAACTCTTGGCTTGTCGCTGCGAGGGCTTCTTTTTCGCTCATTCCTGACTCCTTTGCTTCCTCATAAAAATTTCGGGCAAAAGTATAGCGATAATCATGGGCCTTGCGAGAACCTAACTTTTTATTTAGTGTCGAAGAAGAATTGATTTTGCCGAGATTTTTGATTTTATTGAAAGTAGATAGAGGTATATATTTATCCACTGTATATTCTCTACCTCCCTTACCAAAAATCCCATTGATTTTGACTTCATTATCACCAAATTTAAAAAACATATTATTTATCTCAATTACCTCTTTTTGGATATCTTTACTTTGAAAGATATTTTTCATGATAGTTTCCACTTCATCTCTTCTCAGTCCTGTTCATTTAAGTATCTGTGCGTACACTTTGGATTGTTCATCAGTAATTTTCATTATATGAGTATCAATACTTTTGATATATCTATTTGTTTGTGAAAAGTCCTCTTTTTCTTTTTTTTGATATATAGCATCTCTTGCTTTTGCTCTATATTTATCAAAAAAACTACTATCTAAATTAATTCTAATATTTGATTGTTCCAATCCTTGGATAAGAGATGAAAAAGAAGTGATAAATTTCATTTGATCCGATGGTTGGGATGTAGCATACTTTTCTTCTACAAAATTTTCCATATTTTTAGCTGTCATCAAAAGATTTAGTTTTCCAACTAATCCTTCTTTTTTAATAAAACTTTTTAGATCTTTAAAGATTTTATCCCTAGTAATTCTAACGGCGTTGGAGTGTGTTAAATTATCACCACGACGAGATTTTTTAAATGCGGCTAATCTAAAATTAGCATCTCGAATTTGTTTATCAATTGTACTACCCTTTAAATTTACCATTTTTTCCCTCCTCATTTTTTATATATCTATTGATAGATGTTGTTGATATAGAGACTTTATATTTTTCTTTTAGATGATTAGCAATCTCTTTATCTTCTACGAAATTATTATCAAGTTTCATAATCTCTTTTCCATATTGAAAGAATATTTGCTTATCCATAAATTTTTGTATGGAATTTTTAGAAATTTTGGCATTGTGTTGAACTTTCATTTTGCTAGCGATAAACTGTGCTCCTTTGCCTTCCTCTCTTAGTGCTAAAATCTCATCCCCGAATTTTAAGATTTGCTGATGTCTAATACCTGTATAATCAATCTTCTTTTTCATTTTTCTATACTTTTCATCTTGTATATCTTGTAAAATAAAAAAGCTTCTCATTACAATATTTTTTGTAAGCTTTTGCTTTCTTGTTTGTGCTTTTCGGTAGTATCCTGAAAGTCGCATGCAGAGATTTTCAAAATCCTTTTCATCCATTTTTACAAAGTAGGATGCCAACTTTTTTTTATCAATGTCGAACATTTTTTCTCCTTATATTCTTATTGTTTTCTATCCTTAGCTCCAACTAAAAGTAGAGCTTGAAATTCTAAAGAGAAAGAGGTGTTTTTTATAAAATACCTAAAGCATTGAGTGTCGAAAGAAAGTGCTCAGATATGTAGATTTTTATGCCGAAGCAAGAGTAATCTTAGTTGCATATAGCAACTAAAAGCAAGGGGGAACCAATTCCTTGCTGAACAAAACTCATTGTAAACTTTTGGTATGACACTTCTATAAAAAAGATGTAAAAAACGTTATGATAGTTAGTATGTTTTCATCAACTTTTTTTTGCTTGATACCTGATTTGTACAGGTCAATAATTATTTTGGATACTACAAATGTATTTGTAGTTATTAGCAATTTATAAAAATAAATTTTCGGATAGTATCGATTGATTTAAATCGTTATAAGACACCTTTGTACAGAAGCGTTACATAAAGTAAACAGATTGTTATAGGGAGTAAAAAATAAAAAACATACTATAAAATATTTATAGGGGAGTGTTATGCATTTTTAATTATGGTTAGTATGAGGAAATATTTGATGTGAGAGTATTTTATTTTAAGTCTTTAACTGTGCCAACAGCTACCAACCTCTTTTTGACCATATTTTGACTGGTTGTTGACCATCCCTATTTTTTTATTTTTGAGAAAGAAAAGCCCTTAAAATCGGCAACTTGCAGTTTCTCTAGACCCCTGAAGGGGTCATCAAAACTCCAATGCTCTGCAAGGGTTACTCATTTTTTAAGATCGCGTTGCTTTTAAAAAAATGTGAGTAACCCTTGCAGAGAGTAGTTCGTATTGTTTATCTTTTAGTACCCAGCTAATATCGCTGTTGTTTGATCCTCACCTGTTTCAAATAGTGAGATTCCCACCCATTTATAATTTGCATTTTTATTATAGTGCTTACACCTATGTTCAATTGTCCAAATAGCATCTTCGAGTACTGTTTCTGCTTCTTTGGCAGATTTGTCCGTGTATGAGAATGTCGCTGAATATCTGTGTGGGAAATATTTGATACTTTTTCTAGCATCTTCTGCGATGTCTTTATCTCCTTTTTTCGTACCAAAACTAAACTTCCCATCTAGCATTATTTTTGCAAGTTTATCTGAAAATCTACTGATATCTTTACCTATGACTAAGGGCTTGAAATCATATCTTTTACCATCACACTTTTTGATACCAGTTCGGTAGTCATTTATAAGATTTAAAATTTGTTTTTGTTCGTCTGTGTAGTTCTCTATTTTTAAAGGAGTATCGTTTGTTGCTTGGTAAGTTTTTACTCCACCAAAGACTTTTTCAGGAGTCCACTCATCTAAGTTGCCTTCATGGAAGACAGTATATTCTTGATCAAAGTCATCACAGCCTGTGAATAATACTAGAGATATTAAAATTAAAGCTAAATTTTTCATATGCATATTTCCTTATCTACTTTATAATTTCTATCTTATTTGTTTGAGAGTTGTACTTTATAGTTGCTAAAATTCTATCAGATTTTTTACTACTAAAAAATTTAACATTTTCATCAAATACAAATCTATGCACATGACTATATCCGCTTTGTGATTGTTGATTTTTTGGTACACATTTATATGCTATAGCTGTCGCAGTATTTAACTCAAGAGTTTCTTCACAGCTGATAGTATTATTTTTATCCTCTCCTGCTATCCATAGTTCTTTTTGTTCTTTTTTATTATATATTGATTTAGTTTCATACATTAATGTAGACCTAGAGTGACTATCGTATCTGAAATCAAATCCACTGTTCGTTGGAGTGAGAGTCAGATAATCTAATTTTATGCCAGTTTTTGAGTCTACTTGTTCTGTGATTTCTTTCCCTGAATCAGGATCTACAGATGTAACTGTACTAGTCCCATCGTCACTTCCACAACCTATAAAAGTTGCACCTAAAACTCCTACTACCATGATTGAAAAAAATTGTTTTTTCATCTTCTTCCTTTATGTTTATTGCATATAAATTTACATACATCAAAAAAAGTATACGCCAGTCAAGCTTAATATTAAGTTATATATAACTTTGCTTGTAATGTTTAATCACTATATGATGCGAATTATGAATATAAATGAATTAAATGACTACCCAGATCAATTACACGATATTATCTCTGACAATGTAAAACGCATCCGTATGGAGAAGAAAGTATCTCAGTTGGATCTGGCGCAGGACATGGGTTTGGTAGGAAACGGATACATCACAAAGTCAGAAAATCGTAAAAATAATCATCATTTTTCCATCGAGCACATTGTAAAAATTTCCAAGATTTTAGATGTCCCTATAGAAGAGTTTTTCAAGGGAGTATAAATAACACTTTTTAATAGTAATGAATAATAAAATATAGTTTTGTATAGTAGGAAATTGTATTTTATAGTTCAAAATTGTTATGAACTGTAATCTATAATTATTTACTATACTTTATTATAAATAACTATAGACTATAGTAGTTAATGTTCTTTAAAATACTCCAAAAGAGCTATTCTTACAAAAGAAGCTTTTGATACTTCTAACTTAGCTGCTTTTTCTATGATGAGTTCAAGCTCAGGTTTTGTCATATAAACCATGAGCTTTTCGTCTTTTTTTATCTTTTTCTTTGGTGCACCCACTGGTTTTGCAGGTGTTATCTTTTTTGTATCTTCGGATAATAGGTCATCTATTGAAAAGTCATTGTTCTTCATTATAAATCCTTTGCAAGTTCCATTAGTAAGATTTGATAGTCTAAGGTTATGTTTGTATAAACACTTTTCGCAAGAGGAGACGACACCGCAAGTTCTAAAATCGTTTTACCACTATGTATAGAGTTTGGAAGTGCTTCAGACTCTCGTATCTCAAATATTTTCTTATCTAGACCTCTTAGTGCTTCTATAGATTGGATATATTTTTTACGAGTTGTAGGTTTTATTCTATTGATTACAATAATAATATTTTTACAGTAACTGTTAATCTCAAGAACTGTGTTTATCGTCCTTTGGATAGAGTTTATATCTAAAGTAGTAGGTATAAGTATGATATCACTATTTTTGAAGATATCAACTAAGCCTTTATCTAAAAATCCCACTAAATCATAAACGACATTATGTTTTTTGTCTATGATTTGTAGCTTATTTACAATCTTTGCCTTAGATGGATAGATTTTCTCTATAACTGAATCGTCGTTACTAATCAAATAAAAATCTAAATCTTTTGCTATATTAAATGATAAACTTGTTTTACCTACTCCACCTTTTTTGTTATATACAGATATTTTCATTGTATTATTCCTTTCTTTTTTTAGTACGAGTTGATTTTAACCTGTATATTAATTTTCAACAACCATGTTTATGGTTTTTTTCAAAATTTGTCATTTTGATCAGTTTTGTACTCTTTGCAAAAAATAAAAATACTAAGCTATATAATGTATAGTATATATTATATTTATCCAAAATGTATAAAAGTTTGCTCCAAACTACTTGACATTTGTTTTAAAACTTGTTATACTTCAAACACAATTTAAGTAAAGACCAAACTAAAGGATAATTAAATGACAACTACTAAGCATTGTAAAGCTAGAATGTCGCAAAGAGGTTTACCAAAAAGATTGCTCGATTTGGTTTTAGAACATGGTGAAGGCAAAGGTGATAAATTGATTCTTAACAGAAAAAGTACTCAAAAAATTATCAATGAGATTGATAAAATGAAAAAAGAGTTATTAAAAGTTATGGATAAAGGTGGTGTTACTGTAGTTATGGATAACGATACATTAATCACGGCATATAACACGAGTAGCTATAAAAGGGTGGGGTAATAATTATGAATAAAGAACTATCTGAGATATTAAATAGTGGTAAAGATTTTAGAATTAGACAGAAGATGTTAGAACTTATCTTTGTAGTAAAGGCTTGGGAAAAGCTTTCAAAAGAACAGAAGCTAGAAAAGGATTTGACATTTGAACAGTTTTACAATAACAAAATAGAAGTTAAAAAGATGGCTTCTATTTTTGAAAAGCTTTCAAAAAGTGTTAGATTATTTGAGTTGTATAGATTTGATTCAACGTCATTTGATGATGAAACTCTTGCTTTTGTATTGGGTCAAAGTAAAAATCTATCTGTATTACCAAGGGTAAATGATACTTTTTATCATGATAAAGATAAAAATGATTTTTCAATTTCAAATCAAATAGCAGAACTGGGAGTGAAGTTACTCGATATCAAAGCAGAAGAACTATATGTGCCTTTCACAAATGGCTTTGCATATATTCTTTTTACAGATAAAAAAGTTTATGCTGATTTTATGAATATAGAAGCTGCATTTGTTGCAGAACTTATCTCTATACTGGAAGATAAAGATATAGAGTTTAGTTTAACCAATGCTTTGGAAAACCCTACATTTATAAATGAAAATGCACCGCATCTACTCAAAGAGTTTGATTATGTTCTATCTTTTCCTCCACTTGGAATGAAAGGAAAAATAGATAGTAAAAAAGATGAGTTTCATAGGTTCAAATTTTCTAAAGGTTCCATTTTAGATGTGGCATATTTTGAGCATATTTTGTCCCAAACAAAAACAAAAACAGTGGTTCTTATGCCTGTGGGATTTACTTATAGGAGTGGTGCAGAAGAACAGTTTCGTAAATATCTTATAGAAAATAACTATCTTGATGCAGTTATACAACTACCACCGAATCTTCATAATGCCACATCGATAGAGACAACATTTATTGTGATAAATAAAAATAAAAATAGTCAAAATGTACAGTTTATCAATCTAAAAGATGATAGTTTTATAACCAGGGATGGTAGAAAGCTTGTGTTAAAATCTGTTGATGATATTATTAAAATATATAACGATAAAAAGGAGATTGAAAATATATCAGGAATGGTTACCAATGTTGATATTGAAAAAAATAATTACTCATTTTCTATTGATCGTTATATCATCTCTAAAGAGGCGAAAGAAGTCCAAAAAACTCTTGATAAGTACCAATTGATAATACTTTCAGATATAGCAAACATTAGAAGATCACAACTTTTTAAAGACAAAGACGAAGGTAGAAAGATATATGAGATTTCACCATCAGACTTTAGTAGCTCTGGATTTACTAAAGCTAGTCGTAACTCTAAAAAAATCGGTTCACAAGAGAGTAGACTTTCCACATATAAGTTGGAACCTTTTGATGTTCTACTTAGTACAAAAGGAACTATCGGTAAAGTCGCTATCATGGGTGAGTTCAACGATGATATAGTAGCTTCACAGGCAATACAAGTCATAAGAGTAAAGGATGATAGTAAAAAAGATATTGCTATTGCTTTATATGTATTTTTGAAGTCTGATATAGGACAAACTTTACTCTCTGTACTTGTATCTGGTAGTGCTATGCCACAGATATCAACTAGTGAACTAAAAAATCTAAAGATACCTTTACTATCAAAAGAAGAACAAAAAAGAGCTCTATCTATCTTTGAAGAAGAGATAGCACTTTATAAAAATATAAATAAACTTCAAGATGAAGTAAAGCTGCTTTTAAAAGACTTTTTAGGAGATACAAATAAATAAAAATTGTGGCTAGAGTAAACTGTTTAGAAGGTATAAAGCCGTAGAAATAGCAAGATAATATTAAAAACAAACTCGTTTCCACAAAATTTAACATCATAAATGTACTTTTATGATGTTAAGTAGTCAAGTCCACTATAAACTTACAATATCTACTAGAAATATTTATTTTCATAAATATGTTACATATTTACACACTTTAGCTTTTTTGTACTTTTATTTAAATTTTTTTCAATTTTATAAAATAATTCAATATATTTAATCTTATTAATTGAATTATATTTTGAGTAATATAATTAATGATAAATATCACTATATCTTATATCATCAAAAATATAATTTAAGCATAATATAAAAAAAGTCCCCTTATTTTGGACTTTACAAGTGCTTTATTCAATGTTATACTTTTTTTAATATTTTTGTTTTTAAAGTTATTTGAACAAATTTATATAAAAAAAGAAGGAAAAAAATGTATATATATAGTAAATTTATAAAAGATAAAATAACAGTAGATACTGTATTGAAACTATATAAAAATTGTGATAATGAGTTGGTTTGTGTAAATTGGAATTATAGAGAGTTGGATTTTTACAATTTGATAAGTAGAGCAAAAAGGTTAGGTGCAAAATGGACTGGAAGATATTGGGAGTTTGAAACAAAAGAAAAGCTAGAAAGTTTTTTAAATTTTAAAGATGTGGAAGAAAGTTATAAAACAGTTGTGGTAGAAGAGATGTTAAAAGACTTAACTGTCACTATATATAAAACTGCTGAAGCCAATGTAGGTTTTTTTTACACAGATAATAGTGATTTGGCTATGTTATTTTTAAATGATCTTTGGCTAAAAGAAAAAAGATTGAAAAAAAATAATATTTTTAAAGACTCTTTTGCTTTAATCAATGATATTGATGCTGTATCTAAAAAAATAGAAGAGTTTGGTGGGTTAGTTGTAGTTGAAAACTATGTACCAAAAGCTATCGCAATAGTGGTTGAAAAACATTTTGTAAAATTAATGTGTGATTTAAATGAGCCTTTACATTATTTGATTCGAGAAAAATTTGGCAAAACCTATCGCTGGAAAAAGCACTCTTATAATCAAAAAGTACCAATTTCTTGGGATGGAACTTTATTAATAAGAAAAAATGAAGTTGATAATTGGAAGGAAATATTTGAAGAGTCTGAAATACCTTATGTTGAAGAGTCTGAAAAAAAGCAACAAGTAATAGATGTACATATGGATACAAAAAATGTGCCTGGTTGGAATAAGAGAAAAGATGGAAAAACATTAACAAATTATCAAAAAGATGGCATAAAATTTGTGTCTAATTTAGGAGGTAGAGCAATAATAGGTGATGAAATGGGAACAGGTAAAACAGCACAGGCTATTAGTTTTGCTTTATCTCAAAATATTAAAAAGATTGTAGTAGTAGCACCGCTCAATGCAAAATATGTGTGGGAACGAGAAATTTTAGAATGGAGTGATGATAAACAAGAAGATATTTGTCATTTTAAAACAGATTTTGAATGCAATATACATGCAAAATGGATAGTTGTAAATTACGAGAAATTAGTAAGTAGGCTTTCGTACATTTTAGTAGAAAATAAGAGTGATTATAAACTGATAAAAAAGGTATTAAAAAAACATAAAAAAAGTAGTGATTACATTGATGAAATAGAAGAAGGAGAATGGAAAATTAAGATAGATTGTGCAATGAAGTTGAGTGGATTGTCTGCTGATGTCCAAAATAAATGGGATAAAATATATGATAAATTTATAGATAACACTGTTAAAAAAATACTTGATATAAATCCAGAACCAATCATTTTTGATGAGGCACATCGTCTTAAAAATACTAGGTCTAAAAGAACAAAAAGTGCAGAAATATTAAGTAAAAATATTAAAAATTTATTAATGTTAACGGGTACACCTATTCGCAATAAATTAGAAGAATTTAGAACACTCGTTAATATGGTAGATGGTGGCTTCTTAGAAAAATCTAAGAAATATCTGATAAGCATAGATGGTGTGGTATCAAAAGAGGAGTATAAAGGTTATTTAACAGACTTAGCAGATCATTATATGATAAGACGTACAAAAAAAGATGTAATTAGTGAGTTACCCCCTAAGATAAGAAATTGGTATCCTCTTGAGCTTGATGAAACAGTAGAGGATGTTAAAAATGCTATAGATTTTTATAATGATTATATGGACTATTTTAAGACACTAAATAGAAATTACAATCCACTATCAATTTTGGCAAAAGCTAGACAAAAATTAGGACTTGCGAAAGTTTCTGACCCCAAAGTTGCAGATATAATAAAAAATATAGTTGAAGAGAGAGGTTGTTGTTTAGTATTTACTATTCACCATGCTGTGTCGGATAGATTATATAGGATGCTTAGAAAATTATATATAAAAGTTGCAATTGTAGATGGTAGAACAAAACCAGAAGATAGAAAAAAAATCGAAGAAGATTTTCAAAATGGCAAATTGGATGTTTTTATAGGTGGGATGAATGCGGCTGGAGAAAGTATCACTTTGACGAGAGCAGATACTTGTGTATTTATAGAAAGTGATTATGTTCCTGCAGCAATGATGCAAGCAGAAGATAGGGGGCATAGAATAGGGCAGAGGAGTAATGGTTACTATATAATACATCTTTATGCAATAGAGTTAGAGCTTGATAAAATTATGAAGGAAATTTTAGAGAGAAAGATTTCTTTGATTGATGATTTTTTATCTGAAAATTCTGAATTTGATTTTAGAGGTACTAATAGAACTGAAAAAAACAATACTATAAGTGAGATTTTACGTAGAATAAAAGAATAAAACATTAGTTTAATGAGAGAATTATTACTGTAAATAGGGTTATAGACAAGCACTATGTTATTGACTTTATTTATAGTATTAATATCTCTTTATAAAATTTAGTTAATAAGTAAAATATAAAAGATTGAGTTAGGATATAAATTATTTTATACTCCTAACTCGAAATTAAATTTAGGAGAGAAATATTGTATATTTTTATGTGGGCAAGGAACTTACCTTCTATATAAATGAGAAAAAAGTTGTGGTGGAACCATTTACAAAAAGTGAAGCTGAGGATGTTCAGGCTAGTTTATTTAGGGCTGAAATAAATGAAGATGTAAATAGATATGCATATCATATTTTCGTCACTTTAGCTTTTTCAAAATATTTTGGGATGCACCATAGTGACTTTTTTATTACCAATAAATCAGCTGATATAATGTTTGATGTTTGGTATAGAGGAGGGTCACATAAGGGTACTTACAATATATATAGTGATTATTTAGATATGCATTCGATTGATGCAGGTTATTTTTCTAAACTAAAAAAAGATTTGAAATAATAACCTAATTTTTGGGAATAGCATATATGCTGTTCCCTATTCTTATATTATTTGAAGTTGACAACATTTTTACCTTTCTTCGGGTATATGTCCTCGATGATGCTATGTTTGTCAGAAACTAAAAGAAAATCTAAATCTTTAGCAAGACTAAGTTCTATAACTGTGCTTCCTACACCGCCTTT